>VZTV01068959.1:3091-25543 GCA_013400875.1 Anhinga rufa
CTTGAAAAGACTTTAGCCTGCTCCTGGATCCAGAATTTAAATTCCACAGTGAAGACTGAATGAAAAGACAGTACTTCTCACCACCTCCAAGGATAAGATTTACGGGAAAGGGACATGGGCACAACCATACTGTGCACCCCTGTCTTGTTGGCACCATATTTTCTACTGGGATAAGGACTGCATCCTGCCTTCTGCTTCCCCTCCCCCTTCCCATGCTCCCCTTATGCAAGTGCCATGACTTTTTACTGCAGAAGCCCACAAGGGGGAAATGGAGAATCCTGGCAGGTACCAGATTGCTTTCCTTGAGCCAGATCCTGCATCTCGTAACCATGAATTAAAACAGACCATCTACCTTCCAACCCTCCATCAAGAATTTTCATTTATTTTTCATTTATCTTCAATTAGTCTCTAAGGGGTTCAGAGGGACACGTGTTAACTTCTGCTGTTTTAACATAAAGGACTCAGTCACAATTCAGAGATTAGGGCAAAAGATCATTTGGTTTTAGCTAAATAAACCAAAACTTTCCAAATCCTACTAGAGAGGGTACTAGCCAAGCCAAAGCAAGCACAGCATTAAAAGAATGCGTATACATAAGAAGAGCTAACTCAGAAGACATCTGAAGTACTTTGTTATTATTTTTAACCTCCTAAAAATCAGCAATGCCGTCTATAATTGCAATAGCATATTCAGATGTAATAGGAATGAACATGCTGCAGTAAGCAGTGTCTAATATGTAGTAACCTTCCGTGGCTTTCAGCAGCGGCTGCATGAAGTAAAAATGCTTGACTCTTTCCATCTGCTGCCCCTAGCACTACCTGGGTATCAGCTACCTGGACAATCCTTCACTCCATTAAAAATTGAGACATGACACACTTGGAAGCATGATCTTGGACTGAATAAGGCAATGGTGTGAAATCCTCTGTGGGACAGCACTCCTATTGCATTAGCTGTTGTTCTCTCAGTGCACCAGACCTGGTGCCCACAAAAATGTTTCTGCTCTTCAGACACCTGAATGTAAGTTCAGACAGGAGCAGGCACAGACTGGTTTTCCTCTTCTATAATGGGATTTGACATCTCTCAGAGCATTTAGTTTGCATCTAAGTAGGCTGGTACTTTTCTCAAATAACTTACCTTTCTATGAAAGGCAACTACTGCACTAAAATTTCAGGATTTGATTTGGATTAGTATATTTGAAGAGCTCATGAAAGAACTGTCATGTCTGAAATATTTATTAAACAATAATGACAAAGGAATCTCACAGGTGCAGTAACAAGATTGTTCAAAATCATAATTACTGAGAACTGCTGGTGTATTATTATCTGTATTATTGGAAGCAGATAGATCTTGGACTTGCCAAAGCATGTCGCAGCTCAGGATGGATTTGCTAATAAAGCATGTCAAACACAGAAAGGACTGTGATCAGAGTTTCTTGAACATGTGCAACAGCAATGAAAGTGGTTGACAATTCACAAGCTGTGTCTCAACTGCAGCATGTACACTCATGTATGTGCATACGTCAAGGAGCAAACACACTCCCCTTAGTTCAGAAAATTAAATTACATTGTCCCAAGTCCCTGGGAAACAGATTACACAGTTTGTTACCATGTCACACCTGCTGGGGCAAAGCATCTTAAAACACAATAATCCAATCACCTGGTGATTGTCTGCTCATTTCCAACATTAAAATGGCCTGTTTGTTACTATTTTTAATTTTAAAAACTTAGTCCATTCTAAGAGGTTTTCAGGGCTTTGCTTAAGCCTTGTATATGTGGACTATTGTCTAGGCATACCTAACACAGATCTTTCAAAAATACCAATCCTTTTTTTCAGCATTTGTCAAATAAATAATGCTGTGGTATATCAGCATTTATTCTGCAAGACTGACATGCTGCATAATTCATTCATGACTTCAGTACTCCAGAGTATGAAATAAAGTTATGTTTTATCTGTGTCTATGTGAAAGAAACCTTTAATGCACTAGATGAAGAGGTATTCAGCCTCTTCATAGACCTATATAGATACTTAAATGAATTCAAGTACGACTACATCTATAATTCTGATGCATTTTCCCTAGTATCCCTCTTTAATCTTCATACCAAGGTTCACTGCATATAAAAATGCATAAAAGTACAGTGCATTAAAATGAAAGAATTACCTCTCCGTCTTTTATGAGCTAAATTGTTATGGAAGCAAAATATTTGGAATCTCCAATAATTAATATTGACTCTGATACTTTATTGTTTTTTAATAAACTCATCTGCTTTTCTATATTATTTTAATGTTTCATGGCCTGTATCCAAAAATCATAATGACTACATTATCAGAAAGGATTGAAGCATACTATGGTCTAATCACACCACATTTTGGCCTCATACTATTAACTCCAGAGATGTTTCATCCTTTGTGTATAGGATTATAGCATAGTCTAAATAAGAATATAATGTTTTGTGATTTCTAAAGACAAATATTAAATAGAAGGAAAGATATTACAAAAGGAAGTAAGTTTTAATTGGAGAAAGGAGAAGGTTAACAACTGGGAAAAAAAAATTAAGGTACCAAATTGGTAATTTTAAAATTAATTGTGAAAGGACCAAATACTTTTTCTAAAAATATACTCAATTTGGCTACACATACCAAACTGATCTGGTTTTAGTCCTGTTTTCACTCTAGATCGAATATAAATCCAGTAATGGAAGCTTTCCATTATTTTGTTGTGAGAGTACCTCTCTTACAAGAACTGTCACAAAATGCCACCCTTAATGCAACACTAAGCACCATGCAGGACCTTTTTCAGAATCTTACACCTGTTTCATTAGGCTGTAATAGGTACCATAATGTACTTATTTTCACTAACCCTATGGGGACAACAAAGGCTAAGAACTTCACACAGTTCTGCTCAATTTCAGAAACAGTACCGTGTAAAGATCAATAAGCTTGTTAAAAAGAAGCTAAAAGCAGCTTCATATGGGCTGGTTGGAAATTACTGATGGAGTGCAATGTTAAGTGACACTCCTAGTTGAATACATAAAATAATACATCCATTACCTCTTAGGAGTTAGCTCTTACAGTTACAATTAAAAAAATAAACTCAATGGTTGGCAGTGATTAAAAAGGCAAATTAATGTTAGGAATTATTAAGAAAGGAATTATTCAAAATTCTAAAGGAATTATAACATAAGTATGCTGGTGGCAGATCTGGTGCTCTCATCTCTTAAAGGCTATAGTAAAGCCAGGAAAAAATTTTGAGAATGGCAAGAAGGATGATCATGGAGGACAGCTGGCTTCCATGCAAGGCAGAATTAAAGAGAATAGATCTCTTTACCTTAAAAGAAAATACAGCTTAAGTGTGTTATCACAGAAGCCTATAAATTCATAACCAGCATGTAAAGGGTGGATAGGATTTGACTATACTGTCACTTTTGCTACAAGAATTAATGGCCATCGAAACCAAAAAACAGTAGGAGCCAGGTTCAATCCCAAAATGAGGAGGTGGTTTCTCATGCAGCTGTCCTGATTTCAGCTGGGATAGAGTTAATTTTCCTCATAGTAGCTAGTATGGGGCTGTGTTTTGGATTTGTGCTGAAACAGTGGTAATATTGAAGAGATGTTTTAGTTATTGCTAAGTAGCGCTTACACTGGTCAAGGACTTTTTCAGCTCCCCATGCTGTGCCGGGTGCACGGGAAGCTGTGAGAGGACACAGCCGGGACAGCTGACCCAAACTGACCAAAGGGATATTCCACACCATATGGTGTCATGCTCAGCATATAAAGCTGGGGGAAGAAGAAGGAAGGGGGGACGTTCGGAGTGATGGTGTTTGTCTTCCCAAGTAACCGTTACGCGCAATGGAGCCCTGCTTTCCTGGAGATGGCTGAACACCTGCCTGCCCATGGGAAGCAGTGAATGAGTTCCTTGTTTTGCTTTGCTTGTCTGCATGGCTTTTGCTTTTCTTGTTAAACTGTCTTTATCTCAACCCACGGGTTTCCTCACTTTTACTCTTCCAATTCTCTCCCCCATCCCACCAGAAGGGACTGGGTGAGCGGCTGCGTGGTGCTTGGTTGCTGACTGGGGCTAAACCACGACAGCAGCAGGGTACAGGTCTGTGCTCCTTGCCAAAGGATGGTGTGGTTGCAGAAGATAGGATGTGGATTCAGGAGGAGTGTAAATAAGTAATTGGAAGAGATATGTTTTAAGGATTACACGGTAGACAAATCGCAAAAGTCTCAGAGAATCCCTTGAACTGAAATACTGGGAGTCTAGGAGAGTCACTGAAGAAAATACCATACTTGCCCTGTTCTCATTCTATGAGCATCTGCCTACAGCCACTGCTGGTGAGGCTGGCGAGGCTGGTGGCTTAGGCAAAGGCCAGAGCTAAGCCACCTTAACATTTCTCACATTCTGTTCTTAGATGAAACCACTTATGTATATGTCTTTAAACTTTTGTATTTCAGGTGTCCTTTTGGAATAGACTTCACTTCTCTTAGCTGTGGGGTTTGGGTTTGTTTATTTATTTTTTTTTTCTTGTCTGTACCATCTCCATTTCTTGTCATGATAGTTATAAAGACCACTTTTGGGAATAGGGCCTTCTGATGCTAAGTGATGTTCAAGCATGCAGGTGGCAAGAACCTCAAGTTAAAAATGTGATCTTAAGAAAACTTCACAAATACCTCTATTTGCTGAAGAACCAGAGATGACATTTATATAAGGGAAGCATTAATTGCTACCAATTGCTAACTACTACCTCAAGAAAAGAGAGAAGGAGATAGTTAACTGCAAATGCTATTAAAGGTAGAATTCATTTCAGGTGTCAACTGCTGTTTGAAGATGTAGCCTTTTCTCTAAGCTAGTCAGCTAGGTTTTCTTTACTCTAACTGTCAAGAGTCTCCTGACTATCTGATTCTCATGAAGGTTGGACAGTTATTATCAGGTGAGTCTAACTGTGAAAAAAAGGATATGCTTTTCAGTAAGAGTGAAATTTCTGAATTTAGTGAAAAGAAGTCTTTAATTCCTTACTTTCATCAGAGAGAACCTTTTCTTACAAGCAGGCAGTAGCACACGCCATATGGCAACACATAGTTAATTCAGCTTGAGTGTGTAGAGCCAAGGATATCCAATTAACTACAATACCATGGGACTAATATACCCAAATTGTGCCACTAACTTAACTGGGGAAAAGATAAAGTTCTTAAGTCACATTTTTTAATAAGTATCTACCTTAGTTTGCAGTCATTGAAGGGAATTTCTCAATCTCAAAGATTATCTTTGAATGATGCAGGTCAGCTAGCAGTTGCTTTACTCAGCTGTGAAGTACCTAGAGAGAGCCTTCACCGAATCACAGAATCACAGAACAGTAGGGGTTGGAAGGGACCTCCAGAGATCACCTTGTCCAACCCCCCTGCGTGAGCAGGCACACCTAGAGCAGGGGGCACAGGACCACGTCCAGGCGGGGTTTGAACGTCTCCAGGGAAGGAGAATCCACAGCCTCTCTGGGCAGCCTGTGCCACTGCTCTGGCACCCACACAGCAAAGGAGTTTTTTACTCTTGTAAAATTTAAAAATGTTCAGGATTCTTTTTTTCCTTTTTTTATGAAGCCCTAGTTAATTCCCCACAATAGACTTGATTCTATTTCTGTTACCCAACAATGTTGGCCACTCACATATATGCATTAAAGCTTTTCTTAGCTTTTCATTATTTTAATCATCCAGCCTACTATGAATGTTCCATACATAATTTTCCGAAGCCCGATAAAATGAACATACATCCCTTTTTACCAAAAAAGTAATACCTCTACTATAAGCTTATACAGCTTTATTAGCAGTATTTATCATGTAAGAATTAATGTTACACCAGATTTTTACTGCTAATTCTATGTCCTTTAGCTATTTTTTAATTGTTACATGATCACATTTATATCAAGCATAATTACTTTTCTGCTAAAAAACAGCGAGCCAAAATTTTAAAACATGGACCAAAAAAGTTATCACTCCTAAAGAGAGCCTAGCTGTGGAAAATTTCTGCCCATACAGTAAACTTGAATGGCTGAGAACAAGGAGAACTGAAAACACTGCAACTTTCTTTATAACTTTTGATGATATTCATGCCATAATTATGCAGTAGTTTCTGTGATTTCTTTTGTTCTGCTTACTGTAAGTGAGGAAATAATGGTTTCATTTGAATGTCTTTATCAGAAGCTACTTTCATCAAGCTAAGCATGCCCTGTGGAGACTCTGAATGTTTAATTCTTACCCTATGCTAAACTCTAAAGTATAATAAAATGCAGGATTCATTAAAAATTAAGAAACACAGTAAATATTTATTCTTGAATGATGTAGCTATGGTATCTGTGCTACCACTTGGATGTTATAACCTTGTGCAGTTACTGGCATGTAAGATGATATATCCCATCCAATTTACGAACAATTTTGTTCTGCCTTTAAAAGGCTCTAATTTATTACCTATTAGTAACATCAAAAAGCTACTACCTGCACTACCAAACTGCACATACTGAAGTGTCAGATAAAATAGAAGTTGAACTGCTAAACTAAGCAAACACCCAAGTGGTGATTTCAGGGTGCAGTGCATGAGTTGCCACCAGAATTTGGACAGATTCATTATTAAACCTGTTCTGGCATTGCCACTGTCCAGTTCTTACTCTTTCTTTTTTTTTTTTCAATCTTTTTCTGGAACAACTGGTATGTTGTCATCAGGGCAGTGTGCAACCTGATTGTAGCTGAGTAAATAAATTTTTCTTATGTAACAGAGAACAAAGAAGACATGCTAAATAACAGCATGATCATAGCAAAACCAGAAGCCACTCCTTCCATGAAATCCTATTCTTACTCCATGCTTTTAATGGATCATTAATTTTTGAAATTTTCCATGCTTGATCTCTCCCCAGAAGTGCTTTTTGGGTTTTTTTTTAATGCTTGACCAAATTTGCCTTGCTGCTCTTAAGCAGTAAGACAAAGGGAAGGGAAAGTGACAGGACTAGGGGTGGGAGGGAGGAAAAAAGGAGGGACGGGAGAATGGAGGAAAAAACAGGTAATTAGAGTGCCATAACTGCAGATTGTTGATAGTAAAAGAAGATTTTGAAATGGAAGGGTATTAGACTTCATTTATGGAGAGATGGTTTCCTTAAAAGCAGAAACAGATGAAACTGGTTCTGATGTCAGTGACTGATGCGCCTGTATCAGTCTGTATCTGTTCTTTTAATAAAACAAAAGCTCCATACTCGCCAAGATTCATGTTTTGACTGCCACTGTGCTCTAGGGATAATTCCTACACTTTTCCTGTCCTGCATGATAGATTTTTATAGTACATTCTCTTCTTGACATTTCAAAAGCTATTGAGGAGAGCCACAGGGTAAACTGGCAGAAGCCAGAGCCTTCCACCTGCCCTCCAAAACACTTACAAATTCACAATACAATGAAAAGACTCAGGCTACATCTGTTAGGGAATTAAATGGGCCCAGACACTGGAATTCAGTCATCTGTACTGTTAAATTGTTAGAAGAATCAGGGTTTGGCCTGTTTTCAACTTGAACCATCTAGCAATGACCCAGCAATTTTGGGCTCCATTCACCCTTTCTCAGTTGGCAGTTTGTAAGGAGGGAGGCCACTATCAGACTTTCATAACACAGATGTGGCAAAACTGCCAGCTGCCCTCAGAGCCTGTGAACAGGCAAGACATTATTTCTTATAACTTTTTAAAATATGGGACTTGATTGATTTTGGCAATGGATCATATGCTGTGTTTTTCCCTTCACATAAAAGAGCAGGATTCAATGGTATAGACAATCAATCAGAGATCTATGCTTTTCTCATGCCACAAAACTTCTAATAATAATTAAAAAAAAAACCAAAACCCTTCCAAAAGTATAGATGTCATCCTGTGCTCTGTTGGGTGGTATATATACATTATATATATACACACAAAGACGTATATTCAGCACCACTCCTCCCATGGCAGAGGATACTAAAAGGCATTATTTGGTATACAAAAAAGCATTATTTGGTATCACTGAAAATTACACAGGTTTCATCACATATCAGACTGTTCCTCCTTTATTCTCCCCTTTTCTTGCTTCTTTTCTCTTTTCCCTGTTTATGCTTTCTTCTGTCTGAAATTTTCAACTTTATTTTTCTCCCGGCTTTTTTTCCTTCTTTCAGTAGAGGATATCAGCCAACTGATAACGCAAACATCCTTGAGCAGGTCAGGCATGAGCACCACCCAACAGAAGACTGACTTATATTCCCATTAAGTTGTTACCTCTCTTACTACAAGATGAATGCTGCCTTCCTCCCACACAAGCACCTTGCCGAAGAAAATTCCAACTGCTTCCACACATAACATTATAAAAAACCCCAAACTAGAATACAGACAGAGTTTTAATGAAAGAGATTTTTTTTAATGGCTTGTATATTATATTCCAGCTTCCTCATCTCAAGTAAAGACCATCTTAACCAAGGATGCTACTTCACAGAATGAAATAAAGCAGCTCTCCCTTCACTGGTGGCTTTCAGTGGTTTCATCTGCACAGATGTGTTGCTAGCAAGTAGGGAGAGCAAAAAAAAACCTTTCACCCAGGACCATTCCAGTCCAGCCCCTCTCTGTTTTAAAGATGGCAGAAAACCATGAGTTTCAAAGATTAAGGATGGGATTTTACTCTTCGACATCCTCATGCGGCAGTGACTCTGACACTCTGCTTCAGAATAGAGTGTAAATCTGCCTATTTTTTTAGTGTTGATCTAATAGAAAATTAATTCTCCAGGTCATTCATTGACTAGATAAAATGAGATTAAATGTTACAGAATAGAATCATAAAGAGCATTTCAACACAGAAACAGTAAAGACATTAAAGTTTTCTGTACCATGAAGAACTACTCAAATACTTTAATCTTACCTCCCTGAGGGGATCATTGAGCTCATTCAAAATGTTTTCTTCATCAAAGATCTTGCCTTGGTAGCGGTGCTCATAGTAATCATGGATCTTCTGGCGCATTTCAGCAGGCAACTTGTGGAATGACATGTACTGTTCCACTTGTTTGTACTGTCAGGACAATAGAAGGAAGAAATGAAAAAAAACCAACACTTTTTTACTATCTAAAGACACCTACAAAATGAAAATTCATTCCTGTATCCACATAAGCTTTACATACTTTGTAAAGACAACATTTTATTTGTATGTCACAGAACAATCCAACAAATATTAGTTAATTTAGTATTACTCTCAGGACAGCACAACTATAAATTACAGAAACTGCCTTTAGTGGTAATGCCAATATCCACATTACATTAATATATAAGTTTTAGAAGCCTAACCCTCACACTTCTCATGTGTTCCCTAAATTCCTACCTATACTGAAGTTGTGAAAGTACACCAACACCATTTTTAGCTTATTCCATGCAGCAGACAGGGAAACTGTACACAGTGTGCATCTTTGTGTCTAGTGCTGCATTTGGAGAGAGTTTAAGTTGTGAAATTTCAGAAACTGGCTATGCTGTATTAATATGGAACATATTAATGTTGTGCATGCTTATAAAGTGACTGAAGAACAAAGTTAAAATCTGTGGAGATAATGAAGTAGAAAGCATTCCTCATGAGGAAAGAAGAGAAGAGAGAAGTGAACTGGAAAAATAGGCATGGTGTCAGGAAATAGAAGTGGGGGAAGAGACAGATGCCAGGACCCAGGAGACTCAGAGAACCTCTCTTCATTTACCTTGTGCATTTGGTTTCCTTGTTTCTACTAGTGCTCTGTCCCATCTTCTGCTTTGTTTGCTTCCTTCCTCAGAAGCCTTTTTGGATAGCATAATTTTCAGAAAGTCCCAAACTAACATACTCAGAGTTGTCCTGTACTAAACTGCATGATACATTCGAGACCCACAAAATGGAGAAGTTGCCTACACTGCAAATGGACAAGTACTGCCTGAACGAACAAGACTCAGATTCCCCATCCTTGTCTCAGCTGAAGAGGATAGGCACTGAGACACAGAAGGATAAAACTGCTCCCAGGCTTACAGGTGTGTAAAAATCTGGCAGAAACTTGGTTTACTTATGTAAAGATTCTTATTTATTTTTTTTTCTTCGTTTTTTCATGCTTAATTAGGCATTTTTAACTGTTTCCAATGAAAAAGCCAATGAAGTCTTAATTAGGTTCAGCATCTCTGTAGAGCAATTTAATGAATCTATAACATACATGCACTCATTAACTGCAGCATGTATCTTTTAACTTGTACATTTGAAGGCTGTTCCATCCCCTGGAATTAAAATTAGGTTTTGCTTTGCAAAGTGGCAAAAGATTACATGAGGCCACATGTACAACATGAACTCCACCAGTAAGAGGAAAGTAATTTTGCATAGGACTATTTAACAAGATATGATGAAGATGTAAGTCTGATTTAACCTCTGTATGGCTATTCTGCACGTCTGAAGCATGAATTCTTCACCCCATCCTTTAGAAGTGAGATTTAAATTTTCATGTTCATCATTGGCTTCTGTTCTGATATGAAGAAACTTATCCATACATAGTGGGTTTGAATCAGAGTTCTGGGTCATCAGAAGACAGACATGCTCTAGCATGAACAAAATATTGCTTCTAAAATTACCCTACTAATCAGTTACAGCTAATCTAGGCACGGATCTACTTAGAGGGAAGGGACATGAGATCACCCAGTGCTCTATAGATCTCATCAAGGTGGTCACACGGTCCCAGCTGCTTTGCAATACTCCAGTTTTTCTGCAGCAAAGCCAAGGAGAAGATGCTGCACTGCACAGTGTCCCCTTCGTGTCTGTGTCCAGCCCTCCATTGCTGTGGCCTCATGGAAGGATATGTAAAACTTCTTTCCTGTGCGGGTGCCAGAGCAGTGGCCCAGGCTGCCCAGAGAGGCTGTGGAGTCTCCTTCCCTGGAGACATTCAAACCCCGCCTGGACGCGGTCCTGTGCCCCCTGCTCTAGGTGTGCCTGCTCACGCAGGGGGTTGGACAAGATGATCTCTGGTGGTCCCTTCCAACCCCTACTGTTCTGTGATTCTGTAACATGCATCATTTGTCGGAGCACACATGGATAGGGAAAACACTTCATTATGTCCCTAGCACAGGGGCTGCACCCCTCTACCCAATCTTATTTGCATACAAATGTGCTTGAGCAAAGCTAATAAAGAGTAGTCCTTGCTAATAAAAAAATATACATTCATTGAGATCTGTAGTGCAAAAGAGCTGAAAAGAACTTTTGTCCCAGAATGACCTTGAAGAAAAGAACGTTCATGCTAAAAGCAATTTGCTTTCCCAGCAATTTACACTGCTCCCTTTCATTAGGGCTGGTATTTGAATAGGTGCTTTTTCCTATACAAGCAAGTTCTTTTCTCTGCCAGGGTTTATGCTTACACATGAGAATTTTAGGGAAACAGAAAAAATAAAACTAGTAGTGCTTATCACCAGTGTGTCTCAAAATGTTTCCAAATTAGTAACATATAGAGTAATAAGGACAGCTCCATATGAGCAACATTTTCTTTTAAAACTCTACAACAAGGAAGTTAAAGTCTCCCACAATTCCCAAAAATATTTAACCATCTAAAATACTATCAAGGTCTCTTTCCATCTCAAAATACCTGACCCTGTGAGTGTACATTATACTAGCACTATCAACCTGCAATAAATCTTTTCCTGATCTTTCTCATGTAATTTTGACTCATATTCTGTATCATTCATGCTACTACTACTACCTTCTTGACATTCTGTCATAGCGTCCATGTGAAGTGTTCCCTCAAAACTTCTAAGTTATCCTTTTCTTCAGCAGCTGAGATCTTTCACTTACTCAGTCCAAGTAATGATTGCTTATTTATTTCTCAGAAAAGCAATTTCATTTTTTCAGCCTGCTATATATTATTGGCAATATTGAGGGTTTCACAGGCTAGTTGTCACTCTGGTGTGTCATGTCACATGCCAGTTGCAAAAAAGTGTGCTGAAACTTTTTGCACTCTTTGAGAGCAAAATTAATATGGTCTGGTTCATTTTGTGTAATAAACCACTAATTTGTCCAAGTTAATTCTGAAGAATATTTTCTCTGTGGGCACCACAGATGTCAATAATGATTAGAAATGGAGACATTTTTCACTTTTAAATAAGTGTACTGATTTTTATTGTTGTTTAGGTTTTTTTTTTTTATTAATTGAAAAAAATGCAAATAACCTAGAGACCTGAACTATTTTCTGGGAAAAAAAATAATGTCAAAAAGGTTTAAAAATTCTCATTAGCAATGTGAATCCCTTGAATAAATATAAAAATTCAGTAGCTTCTTCCCCTGATTTTTCTGTGTGATTTTACATATGAAATTGATAAAATTGTCAGTGAAGTAAAAATGTTGTCAAAACTTTGTATTTTAATCATATTTAAAAGAGCTGTAACTGATCCTGAGTCATCCATCAGACCTGACACTTGAACCTGCAACTTCATATGTGAGTGGAATAATTTCTCTCTAGTGCTTTTCTTACATCTGTGTGAAATATCTTTCCGAGCCATAGCAAGTTCCCTCAAAATTTACTTTAATTATTTTTTCTTTTCTTATGCCACATGAGAAGCAGCAGACTACATTCAAAATATAAGTGACTGTGTTAAAACTCTCTTTTTTAATTTCAAATTGACTTTCCTTCCTTGCTCCTGCCTGACACCAAGGAGCACCTGATTTTCCAGAGAGGACTATTTTGTAAGGGACTCCATGTGTGTACCTCTACGGGGATCTGAGAGGCCTCTAAAGGCAATGGCAAACTAACTCTGATTACAGGGTTCTGAGGAGAGAAAGAAAAGGTGTCCAGACTATTCAGCAGAGCCTGTGCTGGATGAAGACATGGCAAGACAAAGGAAAGCTAAGATAAACTTTTTAAAATGAGAACATTGTTGTTTTGTCTAATGTTACTACACACAAGTATGTGTTTATTTCCATAAAGCCCTAAACATGGTCCAGTTAACATCAGTATGCTTTCTCATAATCAAATGCTTTTAGACAGCTTTTAAAAACTTCTTAATGCATAATGATGTAAATTACTGCAATTAAATAAAAATATTGTAATCTTTCTTTCTTTCCCTGGATCAGCTGTCTTATACTTTGAAATATGGAGTTCACAAGCCTTCTGATCCAATAGTTGCCATTTTAAATGCTTTTATTATCCATAAAAATATCTATTTTTGTATTCTTCCGTGCTTCTATACTATCTACACTGGTTTTGGCCTGTACAAAGAATATATTATTTTTGCAATTTAATATTGCTCTCTCTCAAATTCATTCCATATTGTCTTATATTTTCATAAAAATAAACAGTATTTTTGAATCCTGATGCTGTTTTTCATGCCTGTTAAAAGTATGTATTCCTGTTTTATTTCAATATTTCACCGAATGGAATAAATACTAAGTTGCTGACTGCTACATATCTATCTCTTTTTTAAAGATGAATAATAAATCGTTTGCCCTAAAATGAATATGTATATTAATGTGATTTATATCTTGCACTGCCACAGTTTCTATCCAAGTGTTTTATATTAATCACTGAAATGAAAATGCCTATAGATGCTACACAAGTAAACAAATAAAAACGCTGAAATAGGCAAGAGCTAAGTGGATTTCAAAGTTAAGTAATATTTCACAGATTTTACTGCAAAGCACCAGCCAGTAATAACTGTTCTTGTTGTTTCAACCATAATCTTATTCATGGGTTCCCTGTATGTAGGAAAATTCTGCTGCTGTGTTCCTCCAGCAAAAGGTGAGTAGTATGACATCAATCATAGCAGGTCCTTAGTGGAGTGGGTTAGGAAACTACAGTTATCCTTAGAAAAACAGGTATGGAAAAAGGCAAAGGAGAGGAGTGAGGTCTTTTTCATAATGATTTGCAGCTGAAGCAGGGAAAATATTTTAAAATTAAGACAGTATCCCAATACAGGCAATATCCAAATGAAATCAGTGAGATAGACACCTGAATGTTAATCTTTCACAAGATATTTTAGTATATAAGTTGAGCCTACCAGGTCATTTCCTCATAATATTTCATAACTAGCAAGTTGCCCTTTTTAGCTGAAAATAATCGCAGAGTCCTAATAAACTTTACAGCTCAACATTCAGCCATTGATACAATATACTATATAAACATATTAAATACATGAATAGTATCAGTTAAAAAGAATGAAACTAATGACATTCACATACAGTATGTGGACCTGGTCACACCCAAACTACCTGCATATCTTTCATGTAAAAATGTTTATGTTCAGTTTCTCTTTCCTTTCACAACAGATGTAATCCTGACGCTTAAAGTACATTAATAAAGTATTTTAATTGTATTTTCAACATGCCGTACAAGATATTAATATAAAATGAATCACATACAGACAAGCTAGGGAAAAAAAACAGGAAATAAAGTAACTTTACTTTATTGGAGGTTTCTATCCAGTTAAAGCCACAGCCTTATGCATATAAACTTTTCAATGAGATGTTTAAAAATAAAAAACAAACAAACCTATATATTGATTACAAATGTAAAAAGAAAGCAGAGATCATTCGTAAAATCCTTCTGCTGAATTAAGCAAGTTCTATCCCACAATATAGATGCAATAAATTCATCAGTGTTCTTAAAATAGTTTGAAAATGCTTGCCTCACATGTATAAAAGAAGAATCTAAGTAGTATTATAGTATGCAGGAGATTTAACTGACTGAGAAGGAAGAGAAAGGTGAGAGGAGGCAATTTGATCAAGATGAAGCCTTTCTAAATAATGAACAGCAAGTGAAGAACCATCACAATTCTGCATGGTTTCTAAACTACATTAGGAAAAATAGGCCCCCCGAGTTACTGAATTTTTTCCCCTGCTATTGCAAAACCTCACATCATATAACTCCTTGTAAACAAATCAAGCCATCTCAAAAAGTTAGACTTTCTGTCTCCCTCATTCCTTTAAGAATATGTTTCAAGAAGCTCACCGGTCTTATATATAGTTCTGAATCTTATTTTAAATTTCAGTCTAAATGTATGCAGATACAGTGTAAATAAACTAATGCTTAGTACAAAATTATCTATCAGCTCCTAAAGGTCCTGACCCTTGGTATTTTTCTCTGGAGTATTTATAAATGAGAATCATGTCTCTTCCCAGGCTTATCCAAGTAGTCTATTGTACTTTTTCCTCTGAAGACAGAATACTAGCCTCCTACTTTTTCATCCATTCTAGTCTGAGTACATCTTTCTCCAACTGCAATTCCTAGAACTGTTCATAATATTTTAAATGAAATCTCACCAATTTGTAGTTCATGCTATTATTTCTGTCCCATCTAGTGGAAAACCAAGATGCATTAAAATGGTTGTTTGCAGTCAGTCTATTAGCAGCTTCATCACTCAGATTCCTCATTTTCTCCTTGCCACTTTCAATTGCTTTGCTTCTCATCTTCCAGTTTATAAGCAGCAGCTTGTACCTGAGCCCTTGGATTTTGAATTTCTGAATTGCATCCTATTCCTACTACTTCACTTCTCAAAACTCAACTCATTCTTTCTATAAAGTATCTTGACCTTTCTATAATATTAGCATCTGAAGCTTTATACCATCCTAAGCTTCACACCATCACTGAACTCATCAGCACATTCCTAAAGGTATTATGCAAGCCTAGCGACAATATCATGCCTTTAGGTATTTTTCTACTAGGCTTGCTCCAGCTTGTGATCTGGAAAATTCACAGTGGCCCACAACCAAACTGGGGGAAGGACTGGCAGTAGTACATGTGAAAGCAAAGAAAATTGCTGTCTTACACAAGCTTTGCTTGTGAGAGCAGGATGAGGTCTACATACCCTAAAGCAAACCAGTTTTGTGTAGATGACATGTTGCCATCTACATAGCAGGTGTCACATAGAAGAAATCCCAGAAACTTCTTATAAATCCTAATCCTTAAATGATCTTCATCTTTGTAATTTTCATTTACTGCTATTTTCAAAAAATCACATGAATCAAAAGGCAGCAAACTTGACTATCACCAAAATTGGACTTTGAACAGAAACGTTTAGAATTATAAAATTGACTGCTGTCTGTCTGTGCTAAACAGTCCTGAAATGTGATCTGACAGCAAAGATTGGAAAGTTATTAGTGTGATACCTTAGTTCAGCTTTCTAACAGTCAAGTATCTAATTTAAACCAGTTATCCTGACTCTCTCATAACCAGAGAGAGATAACAAGGGGCAATTAATCCCATTCTAAAATTCATGTCTTGCATAGATGGAATGAACTCACTTTTGTCATCCATTGACCCTAGGGGAGGTCTAAATGACTAGCATTGACCAATTAGCTAAACATCAACTGTAACAATGTATTTTAAAACATTATTTTATTTAAAGATTCTAAAATACAAGCCTTTTTATTGTGATACACATATATATAGCATCAATAGGATGATCCAATAGGAAAATACTAAAGTATTACTTTAGAGTTCAATCATTTGCCCTTATAACTGTGCTTCTAAAATAAAGGAAGAAATATAATAAATATGGTTATCAAAAGAGGAAAGTGAATGTTACAGAGAGGCACTGATGAATCTTTAGTTATCAAATGCCAGGTGAGGTTTTTATATTTGCAGATCGGTGCTCTGCACTGGAAAGGCAATAAATGAGATTGTCTCTGAATCAAAGTAACGGAAAGGTAGTTAGTATGCCAGCACATCACTGAATAAGAACTGACAAAATGCACTGAACTATAGAACTGTCTGACTTATAAAGGATTTAATTCCAATAAAGCAATATAATTATAACATTTCTCCCTGTATAACTTTTTAGCAGTGACTAGACCCACAATTCAGGTCACTGTCAGTTAGTTATCTTACCTGGCAGAGCATATGGCATTTCAAAAACCAGATCATCTTAATAGGTTTTCAAGTAAGTGTTGAATAAAAAGGCACAGCCCAAATATTTTCATATTATTCAAATAGCTTTTTCTTGGTAGAGTGTTTCTATAAACATATAGTTTACAATGTTATGAAACAATTTTCAAGTACTTTTTAATCCCTGTATAAATTCACTGGGTTTATGCCTTAGGAGTTCAAATGTAATTCCTGCACTTTCCAGAAAATAAAAGCAGGCATCATTGGTGTTAAAATCCTTTTTCTTTCTGCTATTGTGCTGTAAGGCCTTGAAAGAGCTGCAGGAACTGAGAAGATTGGCCTCTCCTCTTGTCCTCCACTTGCTGGGCACAAGATTTTATTTTCTACCTACAGATTTATTTTTTTTCCTGCAGTGAACAAAATGGTGAAAAACTTCCTGAATTAGTTGGGGGGGGGAGGGGGAAAGGGGGGGAGAAACAGTTGTATCAAAGCATCTAGACACTTAATGGTCTCAGTTGGACATTAATTTGCTTATTCATGGAGATTTAGGCCACTTGCTTCTCTGCAGAAAAGTACCAGACAGCCAACATTTCAGGAAAAGAGGGGAGGTTCAACAGGGATCCTGAGATACGGAACAGGAGTGATGGCATTTGCAGTGGCTGTTTAAGCAAATATAGTTTAATATTGAAGCTATCCAAAACGTAATATACTATGTTTTAAGCTAAAACAAAATTATGCATTATGCTTTTTTTTTTTCCTGATGGAAAATGGATATAATTTTCTTAGAGTGTGGAAAGGTTAATGGTTTTGGTGGAAAATTTTGTTTCATGGAGTGTATTTGGTATTTAAAATATCTGCCTCCCCCTCAAGCAGTGCTAATACATAGCTCTGGAGATAATGAGTGCTGTATGGACATGGACAGAACTGAACTATGATCACATATTTGCAAAGAATCGCAGCTGGAGAGAGGCTTTGCCATATTAACTACATGAGAGGTTTTATTGCCTCTGTCTGAAAATTATTCAAATGCATAAGTGGATTTGGAAAGCAAATAATCATGGAATTACACAGACTATTAAATATGCAGGAAACTTCAATTCCTAGTTAAAGATGAAACATAACAAAATAGCATTCTGGTTTACAGTTCACAGAAATATCCATAATGTCTACTATGCTTAAGTTTTATATTCAACTGAGTGTTGAATTATCACTTAAATTACATTGATGAAGGAATTATAAAAATGCAAACTGAAGTTTCATCTGAACAAAAAATTCACAGGCAATTAATTTTTAAGCAACATATCTATATTTCATTTGTTGAGATTTCATTCTGCAGCAGAAGGATAACTGCAAGTGCAATGAATGAGTACTGGAAGAATATAAAAGGGAACTTTGGGGGCTGACCTGCTGGAAAGCGGTGCTGGTGGACAGCAAGCTGACCCTGAGCCAGCACTGTGCCCTTGTGGCCAAGAAGGCCAATGGTGTCCTGGGCTGCATTAAAAGGAGTGTGGCCAGCAGGTCGAGGGAGGTCATCCTCCACCTCTACTCTGCCCTGGTGAGGCCACATCTGGAGTGCTGTGTCCAGTTCTGGGCCCCCCAGTTCAAGAAGGACAGGGAGCTGCTGGAACAAGTCCAGCAGAGAGCTACAAAGATGACCAGGGGACTGGAGCATCTCCCTTATGAGGAAAGGCTGAGAGACCTGGGTTTGTTCAGCCTGGAGAAGAGAAGACTGAGGGGGGATCTTATCAATACTTATAAGTATCTGAAGGGCGTGTGTCAGGAGGATGGGGCTGGACTCTTCCCAGTGGTGCCCAATGACAGGACAAGGGGCAATGGGCACAAGTTGGAACACAGGAGGTTCCACTTAAATATGAGGAAAAACTCCTTTCCTGTGAGGGTGCCAGAGCAGTGGCCCAGGCTGCCCAGAGAGGCTGTGGAGTCTCCTTCCCTGGAGACATTCAAACCCCGCCTGGACGTGGTCCTGTGCCCCCTGCTCTAGTTGTGCCTGCTCATGCACGGGGGTTGGACAAGATGATCTCTGGAGGTCCCTTCCAGCCCCTACCGTTCTGTGATTTTGTGATTCTTTAACAGTTTTTCTCCCTATGAAAAAGGAGAAAACAACTTTTCTCTTTTATAAAACAACTTTCAGCAAAATATACTTTTTAAGATTAAAGGGATAAGATTTGCAAAATTCTGTGCTAAGACCACATAATGAAAATACATAACTTCCATTTAAAGATACTATTTTGAATGAATACATTGTTTATTTTAAAGCAGCCACATTGCTAAAACACTTTATATGCTGTTTAAATTAAATTCCACATATTCTATTATGCAATGCTATTAAAATAGTATGTACAAATTACACTTCATTGTCCTCCCTAAAAAAAACAAATGTGTAATTTCGTATGACATAATTCTCCCTTTTTATGATATATATCTTCATATTATAGGAAATAAGAAATTAATTTGCTTTTTCACTCATCATTTGTGAAATTAGATAATACATTGTTTGCAAGATTTTAAAATGATCTTTTAACCCCGTATTCAATAGTTCCAACACTCTAGCTGAGCTGCACAGTTGTATGTCTAAATACCACATGAAATTGCTTGTTTGCTGAATGAATAATCTAATCTGTATAAATAAAAATAATGTCTGAAAAAAATCCCTGAGGCTTGATTCTTCCAGGAAGAATTTGAACAACATGAGACAGTCATAGACAGCAGGCTACACTTTTCCTTTTACAAGAACTCCCAGTCAAACTTCCTAAGTGGGTTCTATGTTAAAATAATAATAAAATATATTAAGTTACAGATTAATGGGAAAGGAATGAGAAGAATTGTATAGTTTATATTTATTAATGGCTATTTAACAGATTTTCAATTCAATTTTCTCTTGTCACAATTATTCCAAGAACCTGGTATTTTTCTCTTCTTTAACTCATTAATGTGTTGCCAGCTGCAAACATTACTCCTGATACACAGTGGTGTAAATGAAGTAAACCCAGTATTCGTGATCACAAAAGATAGGGAACCCCTATTTATGGCGAGCCGCTGTTTGACTGTGGGAGTCTGGGCAGGGCATGTAGATACTGCAGGATACTGTTACGTGCATCTTTTCTATCTAAGACTGCAAACAGTGCTATATAATGAACCTGTCAGTTGGGTGATATCAGGTCTCCAAAGTTATTATCTCCTCTCTGCAGTCATTTTCAGTCCTACAATCCATTCACCAACTGTTTGTGTGCCTCGATTCACAGTTACAGAACCAAACAATAATATACTGGGTCTGCTGCTCTGTATTAGCTGTGCTGATGCCTCTAGCCTGCAGCTTCAGTTGCTGGCAGCTAGAATGGAATGGAGAACATGATCACTGATCAGCTCTTCTACACTAAGTGAATACTAACTCACTAACAGGTATTCCCCATTACTGCAAGGTCCTCATGTTATGCAAACACAGCATAGGTCTAACCTACTGCCTTTGGTTGAGGACCTGAATGTTTTTTAGGTTACTGGAGGACAGAAAGAAAAGAAAGGTTAAAAGCACCTTCCAAAGGTATAAAGAATTCTGGTTAAATATTCCTAAAGTGTTTAAACTCAGCTTCTATTCAGTCTCACCCAACATTTAAAAGCGTTATCTTTAGTAGCTAATACTATGTATTTGCTATTTATAGTGCTCATTCTCTTCCATGTGACAACAGTTTTTTCATCTCTATAGGAGTGGACTCATTGATTCAGTCCTAATATTAAAAATAACCTCCTTAGGCTTCTGCTTCATACTCACTAGAGGGCTGTAGCTGGTTTACGTGTGCTTAGCCAAAGGGGACTCTCATCCTCCACTAGGAATTCAACCAGGAATCACAAAACATTGCTGTACCCCTTGCAAGGGTTACTGACGTCTGGTGTTTGTACAGTTCATCTTTTTAAAATAATCTTTATCCTAGCTTTGACTGGGATTATTAGGAAAGGAAAGAAAGGGTTTCCGTGTTGAAATATCTCCATGTTTCAAAGGGGGACAAGACTCAACTCCCTGTCCCTTTTTTTGTATATGTTCCCCCAACCACAATGAAAAAAGGAACAACTTCCATTTCACAAACACCTCTCATTTATGTGTAGTCCACAGGTCTACAACAGCAGGTTATTTCACAAGCCAGCTGAACTTTTGATCTGACTGTCAAGGCACTGAAGGACAATCTCTGAGTATTTGGTCAAACTTGAAGTTAGCACTAACCTTAACATTTACTCACAGGATATAAGTAAGTATATATGGCCATATATATATATATACTATATATACCAAAATATATACCAAAGATGAGTAAGCACAAATGGTTCTCAAATGACCAGAGATCTGGTTGTGTTCAGAAAAGACACCAAACAGTGAACCTGCCAATCAACCATTTAGTTATCTTATTCCAGTAGTGGCAAAGTAATAAGGTCACCTGTCCAACACACAGTCACTGAATGGCTGAATTCACTATGAATCCAGAGATATTTCTAGTCTGCTGTCTTTGCTGCTACTCCACTTAGTATACAGGTATTTTCACAGANNNNAAAAAAAAAAAAAAAAACAAACCACAAAATCAGTTTATAATCAACCATGGATCAAAATAAAAAGTAAGTTTCCTGCTGAATGGTCAGATAGGCTCATTTTTATAGTTCTTTATCATGAGATGGAACTGATGTGATTTGTTTAGCCTAAAAGCTAAACAATCTGTTTATTATCTATTTTTCACTAATTACCCCTCAAAGAGTACTGCTGCTTGCAAGAATGCTTTAAGCTGTCATTTTACTTACACACAGTAATTAAAAATTTCCCTTCAATTGCCACATAATACACAATCTCTTACTATTGTTCTTTTCAATTAGTGCAATTGAAAAATTAATTAAGTATAGGGAATTTTCTGAATAGGATTCATTTTCTTATTCTGTTCTTTATCTTGTGCAAATTTGCTTTTTACTGTTTTAAAAAGTGGAGGGGAGGGAAGGAGCATGAAAACCAGGCTCAGTTCCCCTCTTCACAGAGGCAATGACAGAACTCTGATTTAATGAAACCACTATCAAAGCCCCAAGGCATGGAAATGAAAGCATCTCTTCTCCATGCTACTATAGGTGAAACTGTATCAAGTCTAAGGCAGGATTATTTTCTTTTTTAATGAGAAAAATACTGTAGAGATGACAGCTTATTTTAAAATATCAGATATGCTGTAATGGTCTCCTTAAAGTTGCCAGTTTCAAACTGAAATTTAATACCTGTCCAGTCATCTTGTACAATTTTCCTTATCTTTTGAATGCTTTGGATTTCTTTTTTTTTTTCCTTTTCAATTTGCCTGTGCCACTAAAAAAGAATATATATATTTTTAAAAGTGCCTGGAGTAGATGGAGAAGAGGCAGAACGAGTTATTCCCAAATGGACTCTGGGTGAAGTAGGGGGTGAGGGAAATCATCTCATCTCTTCTCATTCACTCCTTCAGTTCAGTTCTGGGCATGAGCAGCAGTTTGTGTGGCTCAAGGACCTGTGATGGGGACATCTGTCCCTAGGTATTGAATGCATGCTGCAGCTACTCTGAACACAAGATGACAGGTGTCAATCCCCTATTTTCTTTTGAATGAAATTT
>VZTV01068972.1:7501-18122 GCA_013400875.1 Anhinga rufa
CCGCCGTCCCGGGAGGAAAGGGGGTGGGGGGCAGCACCCATGTCCGCTGGTCCGGCGGGCAGCGAACGAACGAGATGTGGAGACACACGGCTTCGCCCGGGGACGCGAGAGCTGCCACAGGGTTCCATCGACGTTGCAAAAAAATAAATAACCACAATAAACCCCCACACACTTTACGCCAAAGACTAAATAAACCCACAAACCCCACACTTTATGCTCCAAAAATGCCGCGTGTGCTGGGGAATGAGGCGTTAGGTGGTGCAGCAGCATCCTGAAAACGCACCCGCTGTCCCGAGGCCAGGCATGGGCTGACTCTTGGGCTGGAGGTTGGGGCAGGTAATATTTACGTTGTCCTTCGTAAGCCTTTGCAGCGCCGGAGCCGCTCCAGAGCTTAGGACTGCTGACCCACCAAGAGTTTTCCTCAAATCTTTCAAGGGCTCATCAGCCATCTTTAGCAAGGCAATACCCCATCCCAGCTTTTTCCTTTTGGTGTGTTTGGGCTCTTTTCAGGCCATACATCGTTACAGGATAGGAGTAGAACAGAAACACGGCCCTGTATATGTTTTCAATGGAAAAAGCAGTTTCATTTGATCCAAGTGGGGCATTTGCAAGGATTTCTCTCCCCACCCACCCTCAGGCCTGAGCTCTCTGCAATCCTGCGTGTAAGAACCAAAGCAGGTATATAGGAAGAGCCTAGCCTAAACATCAGAATAAGTATGACAGGCGATGAGAGAAAGCATGAGCAGAGATTCACAGCCCTGCAGCAGTTATCCACCAGCTCCCTCACATACTCCCACACTTCAGCTTCCCTTGTTCGGGCTTTATTTCCAACAAGATTGTTGTTGTCACCCCCATCACAAAAGGGAAAACGCAAATAGGGTTACACTCAAACCGCTCCAGAAGTGTTTAAAGATTGTACATGTATTGGCCTTCCAGAAAAGTCTTGGAGCCACAGGCAGTGTGCAAATCTATATGTTTTGAAACAAGAGAGGTGGAGGGAGCCTTGCAAGGACAAATAAGCGATAGGAAAATAGTTTGGAGAGCAGAAAGTCTCAGAACTAAAGCTGTCAGGGTTAACAGCGTCAAACCCAAAAGCATCATCTTAGAAATTATGTTATGGTTCTCACGGGTTTTTTGCCTCTTATTGCTACTAAGTTCCCCAAAATATTCCAGTTATAGAAGTCTTGTATTATCTCAGTTTATTTATTTTGTCAGATTGACTGTTCCCCTTGCTTGTGAAAAACTTTAACACAGCTGACACTAATTTTAACTTTTTTTTAAAGTCTCCTTAGAATTAAAAGTTGACTGAAATAAGTCTATTTAAGGTTTTCAGACTCTCTAGAGGCCTTTAATCCATAGTTCAATATGGAATTAGTGCCAGCTTTATAAAGACACCAAGGTGCACATAAACACCTAAATGCTTTTAGAAGTCAGGCAACTAAACAAGTTTGGAGCAAAGCAGATGTTTTAAATAAGAGTTTTGTGACACTAGTTCCTATCTAGAGACTTGTTCCTACCAATAGTTGCATGTGTGCTTAGTTTTATATAGCACATAGTTCCACTGAAATCGCACTGTACTACTCACCGTAGTAAAACTAAGCACACATGTGAGAGAGAAAAGTTGAAGACCTGGGTAGTTATTTGCTACTCCAGAGAGTATGATATGGATCGGTTAGTTTTGTTAAGTACCAGAAAAATCTGACAAACAAAGCCCCTTTTTTTGGTGCAGCTTCCCCTCCGCTTTGGCTACCTGTTTATCTACCTTTCAAATGAGTTCAGGGAAGCATACCTGAACTGTGGGAAACATACATTTTGGCAAATGCTACCAAACTAGCATATATCATCTGAATATGAATTACAAATATAAGTAAGTAACCAATACATTAGTAAAACCATACCTCTGCCTTACCAGCTTCACAAACAGTAGAATATCTTAGTTCTTCATGTATTAGAAAGTCATATTCAGTTAGCTTTCCATAAAAGAGACTTAAATGCAAGCTGGAGTATATGAAAAATAAATAGGAAAGAATACTACTTCTGTCTTTTTTCTAAAAAAAGGCCATCTAAAACAAGAGAAAAAAGGAAGAAAAAGGAAAACCCAGGAAAATAGGGTTAAGATTAATCCAATATATATAAAAAAAACAAACAAAAAAAACCCTGCACATCTGTTAATTTTTCTAAAAACACTGTAGTTTTTTTAAATGAACCTTAGTACATGTACTCAGCCAACTGTTGCTAAATGCTATCTGCCAAAACAATAACATACACAATTACTGAAAAGCAATAACAGAACACAAAACATGCTAAGAAGCAAATACATAAACTTATACAAATTAAACCAGGAAAGGATTATACTAGTAATAGTGAAACAAACCTATTTACCCAACAACTACTCATCCTTGCCTCAATTTCCCCATTCTTACAGCAAGGAGAGTAGTATTTATCCCTTGAAAATAATACCCAGAAGAATTAATTAGCTCATTATTGCCAGTAATTACAGCAGTCATTATGTACTTTGAGATAACTGGATGAAAGTATTTTAAGTCCGATTAAAATGAGAATCCACTCAGGAAAGCAATAAGAAGAGGAATGCAGGGCCTTGAACTTTTATCATGGGATCTTGTTTGGCCTTGGCGGGTAGTTACTGAAATTTGTAATCATGCCCAGCTGTTTTGAGGGCTACAAGGAACAAGATCCTCTGGTACTGTAGGAGTCAACATGATGCCCAGAGGTCAGCATCCCAGTGTCAGTGAGAAGAGCAGGCAGAGGAATAATCATTACCCTCAGCTCAGAGGGAGCCAGGGCTGTGGCCTTCCCTTTCCAGCTGCTGGATGGAGAAGTGGCATCTGATCTCAAGGCACCCGACCAACCTCCTCCCCTCCCTAAAATCGTTTGGGAAATCACTTTTACTAAATAAAACTTCACCGCTCCCCTTTGGCAGGGTTTGCCCTGCAGCCCTGAGGCCGCACAAGCGTCTCTGAAAGAGGGGGGCTCATGGGATGGGTTGCAGGGGACGGGGCACTCCCATCTTCTCAGCTCTGTTTCTGCCTGCAGTTTTCAGCTGTATTATCCTTTTTTCCTGAGCTTTCCAGGGCCACTGCCTGTGTCTGGCAGGTAATTTCTTCTTTTCCCCAGCTACCTCCTGCCACTGCAGCTCTCTGCTCATGCAGCAGCGCTCCCAGGGAGTGAAGGAGGAATGACCCCCTTCTCTGTACCAGTGGGGAGATCGGAGTGTGGAGAGTCCTTCCTGGCACAGGTCAGAGGGGCGAGGAAATGATTTAAGGCTCCAATTTTTGCAAGTAATGCCAGGGCACAGCTATATTTCTGGAAAGCAAGAGCCAGCTGTGCCGGAGCAGAGAACATTGCTCAGCGCAGCATCAACATTAAAACCCAGCAGTGTTTTGATATGAGACAAATTTTATTAAAACCATAAGAAGTAACCATCCAATAGCTGGTTCTTGCATCTAGCGTATACATAAAAGAAAGGGCTGGCTTTCTGACAGCAAGCAAAATGCTTTCAGTCCTCGGCCCCAGAAACACAGGCTTCCTCAGTCACACAGTTTTCAATAGCTGCAAACACAGAGTTATGTTGCTAAATGTTAAGGGCTCAGCTGTTTACCAGAAGAATGTTTCCTCCCTGGAACACATGGTTTTGCTTAAAAGAAGTTCTCAAAAAAACCCACTTTATTTCATTAGCGAATGCAACATTATAGTCCTAACAAACATGCCATACGGTCTCCCCTTGCAAGAATGAAATAGAAAGAGAAGACAAAAACTGACCTCTCAGTTTAAGAGAGGGGCAGGGGAACACTCTGCCTAGGAAATACCGCAGCTTTGAGGTCTGGTGATCTAGAGCCAAATCTCGTGCTCTGAAATGTATATATATTCATACACTGTTTTCATAGTCCGGTTCATGTTGAAAGCACAATCATGGAATAGGAGTGAGAGGCTTGCGTGCAACCTCAGCTTTACCAAGAGCTGACCAAATCACTGCTTTTCACTTCCGAGGCTCAGCTCTCCCCTCTGTAACAGGGAGTTAATGCTACTCCCCCCTTTACAGAAAGCACATCCAAATCATTGAACAAAAATTTAATACTCTCATATTTTCTGAATAAAATTACACTGAAATTAATACATTTACATTAGCAGTTGATTTATCCCAGAGTATTATGGGGACACAAGCAAGAGGTTCTAGAGTGAAAGTACAATATTTTGAATTAATATACCTTGAACTTGCCGCGTGCTTTGAGCTTGTGGAAGGCGAAAGAATGACAAATTTCTGAACAACTTGGTCAGCTCAGCACTATATTTACAATGATCTGCTAGAAATTATCATTGTGCGATGGAGCTCAAGCAAACATGTGGAATCTGTGCTGAAAGTTTTACATTTATTGTAATGACCCGGAGGAAGCATGCTGTTCACATTCCTCTTACTTCTTTTGACTCTGGTATCCAATGGGAAAGTTCTTGATAAGCTTTATTGCGCTGCAGAAGGTCTAAACAATGCACATTGAAATCTGCTGAGCTTAAACCCAAAACTTATCTTTTCATTTGTTTCCTGAATTGTCCCACAGATACAAATCCACCGTCTACATGTGCTTATAAAGAACAAAATACAATTATTTCTGTTGTACCTCCACTTCCTTTGCTGTTTTTTCACGCAGTGTTCCTTCAGATTATTTTTTTTTACGTGCTACAACATTCTTCTATATGCTGAACTGTGATATGTTGTTTGATATCTGCAATCAAAATGCAAATAGGGAAAAAGCAATATTTTTTTGTGATTTATTAGTTTTCGTGTTTCAAGATATAAAGTGATTCCTTCGATAGGGTCAGGCTGGAATTTAATCTGCAGCAGAGAAATGTACTAAATCGAGAGGTTTTAAGTACAGAGGGTATTGGCCTTCTGATGGAGTTAATGGGACCCTGTTGTTCACGGGATAATACACTTAGTTAATCAACACAATCCGAGCTGTTTCCACAGTTGCTGTGGAAGAAAAATTTTACACAAGAAATATATGTCTGGTTGGGTTTTTTTCTTTTTCTGCTCTTCTCTAAAAAGATCATGTACTTTCTTGTTTTTTTGGCATGCTAGAAAAGGCAATGCCTTCATGAGTGCTCTCCTTCTACATGCAGATAAAAGTCAATAATTAACCACAAACACCAAAAGCCAATTGATTCTAAGGTGATGACTCTGTGTAAAACAATAGGGTTAATCCTCAGTTCCTTACCTTCCTAATTTATATGGGCTTATCACTTCTCTTTCCAGAAGTTCCCTCGCAAACCCTCACGTTTCAGCACCTTTTAGGTATTTTTTCTCTTGGTCTCTTCTAGTAAGGGATGCTGACATCAGGCAGCCCTGGACCTTCTGTTTGCATCCTCTAACTGCCCCGTACAAGAGACCTGTGAGCTCTGGAGAAGGGAGCATCAGCCCCTGATGGTGCTATGCTATTAAAAGCCACCAAGAGAGCAGCAAAAAGGCAGAAGCTGTAGCGGCCCCTAGCAGCACGCTTTTCCTCCTGGTGCTCTCACCTTGCCTGAAGCCCTGAAAAGACGATTTCTGCAGAGCAGGGCTTGTTTATGAGCTGCCTTGTGACATTTACTCCAACCTCTTTTGCCATCTCAGACGCCTTCCGTTTGATCTCAGGACAGGCATGCGAGAGGGACACCACAGCGCACCCTGGACTGAATGCATGGAGGTGGATGCAAACAGCCTTCGGTGGGATGTCAGGGGAGGGCTGGTTGCCTGGTCCAGCACAAGCACTGCAATAAGGATGCAACAACCTGGGAGTAAAGCTGAAAATTTCTGAGGCAGCTGAACATTAAAAATCTTTCATACACTGGTAGGCCCCGATGAGAAGTGAAAGTCATGGTTGGCATGATATTTTGGCAGCAAGGACTTATTTATCTTTCGTTAAAGCTGAAGAAACATTTAACTAACTTTTGGGGGAAGGTAGAGAGCTTTTCCAGTGACCAGAAAAGTAACAATTTCAAGGTCAATGTTACTCCTCTTTTGTCAATATTTATATGACTGCAGTTTGTTGCTATTTAAGAACCAGCTTCAAGAAAGCCAAACACAAAGTGTGAGGTACAAAATTGGCATCACAAAATGACAGAAAGTTTGGTTCTTTCATCACCATATATGTGATAAGTAAATGTTTTGTGTAGGTATTTGAGTCCCATACAAAGTGGCTTAGCCATGGCCATTCTGTGTGGTGCTGCAGAGTCAAGCACCAAGCCCCAGGAGAAGCTTCCCTGGGTGACCAGGACACTGAGCTCCCCTGGGCAGAGAAAAATTAGTTGTCTCAGCAGGAGGAAAAGGGGTTGTAACATCAACCCTACAACAAATCTCTGTGACACCAACAACCCCCAGCTTCCGCTGCTGCTGCCCTGCGTGGTGAGCATCGTCCTCGTGTTCGGGAACGGACAGAGGGGACTGTGTGTGGCCATGCTGGACGTGCTCCCGGCGTGCCTGCTGCCTGCCTCCCTGGGGACATCTTGGTGGTCATGTCTCAAACAGCTGCTCCAGCAAAAAGGACAGTGCTGCTGGGCATGTGGAAACACAAAACGTAAAACACTGGAGTGAGTAGCGTAGCAAAAAGTCTGGCAGCTGGATGTGCAGGTTGTCTTGGTAGCTATGCAGAGTTTTTTCTCATTGCTCTGCTAGATGTAGGCATCTGAATTCCTACTGAAAAGAAACAGAGGTGCCTGAGGCCTCTTGCAATTCTGCGGTTTGCTGGTTCATGTGTCTTCCTATCTGTGGCACTGTCTTAGATATATAAATATAGGTACGTATGTTTCTATACCTCGGGGGTATAGAAATTAAATGTGTTTTGTTTAGAATATTCAAGCCATCCCGGCATATTTAGCCCCTGCAAGAAAAATCTTTAAAAATTATTTGCACTGAGGTGAGAGTGTCTGTATTCATGGAGGAGTGCACCAGCTGCCAGAGGTAAGACACATGTGGAAGATTCCCATTTGAAGGAGCTGAGCCAAGGGCTAACAACAGTGGCCTGACACTGCGATACAAAGGGCGAGCGAGTCTGTGCTGACGCGCGAGTATCCCGCATTGGTTCAAAACGGGCCCGTGGATTCCTCTGTTCCTCCTGGGTATTTCAATTAAAGGCCAGGGAGGAAGTCCAAGAAAATGCCTAAAATGGCTTGAGTCCGTCCTAACGATCTGGAAATGGAAGTTGGCGGTGACTAACTCCAGCCCAGCCACCAAACCCCTCCCTCCCCGACTCTGCATCATTCTGTTCTTTCCCAGCTCCTCTCCTGCATTTGCAAACAGTCGGCAGTGGAAACAGTGAAGCAGCCTGGCTTCGAATGCCAGGAACACACGAGCGGTATGCGACTGCAGCAGTGGCCGTCATCCACCTGTCCTAGTGTTTAACCTAGGAAGAAGTGATTAAAATCTGACAGGGACAAGTCTTGATTATAAGCAGAGGAATGATTTTAAAAGAGGCTGCGTCAAGCTTGCAAACAAAGCTCAATTAAATCCTGCCATTGACTTAAATTGGCTTCAAACCAGGCCTCTAACAGCTTCTCCAGAAACAAAAAATAAAAATGCTTGTTTATAATTTTTTAAGCCAGTTCAGGCGATGTCTTCTGACCTCCTCACAAAGCTAACACATAGCAATATCCATAAAGAACAAGATTTACTAGCTGAGTGGTCAGGAAAGCCACATCCCATACTCACTCACGGTATGATGGCCTCTGTAATAGCTGTTTTTTTGCTGTTGATTCAGTTGTGGTTGTGCAGTTGACTCCCATCCTGTGCCAAGTGTGAAGTCTTAGCCCTTCTGCTCAAAATTTCTAACCATCTCACTGCAAATACCCAATGGAGAGCCTTTTTTGTGGAATTTCAGCTGCCACTTTCCTTCTACCACCCATCTATCTCACATAAAAGTCCATCAAGACTTGCTTTTCATGTGGTACCTACCCCATGGGGGTTGTGATCTCTCCTGGTATACAAGAACTATGATAATACAAAAAATAAAGAACAAAATGGGAGGCTTATGATCCCAGCCGTGTGTTATGTAGAATCTTAGTTCAAAATCTCACCTTCTCTTTTGGTTTACTTTGGTCACAGCTCTTTCCCCAAGAACTTCAAAAGAGTCAGAGCTCTGCATGCTCATGAGTGAAGGCTGAGGGAGTGTGGGGGCATCCAGTGTGGGGTACATAATACCCTGTTCTCTCCTCCTCAGTGGTGCAGCATGGAGAAAGTTGTCTTCAAAAATTTTGACCACTTCTGAGATGAAGCCCTCCACACCCCTTGTTCAGCAGTGCCTCAGGGTGTCTTTGGGAGGTGCTGGAGACCGAACGTGCTTGGAGATTACTTTATTCACAGGGTGTGTGACATGTTGGCTGAGAGCTGCAGAGCTGAGCTGCCTGCATATGCCTTACCCAAATTTACTGCTGCACTCAGGTTTCTGACCTCAGTTACTGTTCAATAGGGTAAACCTACCTTGGATATTCCCTGTAGAGGTGATTAAAAATGATGAGCGGATGAAGGCACACCTGAGCAAGGATACCACTAAACTAATTCATTATTTTTACTAAGCTAATTAAGGTAGACCAATGAAGTGATCACACAAAGATCATGATTAAGATCAATTCAATAAATCAATAGATTCAAATGATCAGTCATCAGATTATATATCCATCTATCAGAATCATTTGTGAAGTTGCCACTGAAGGAGTTACTTCGATTTAATCTTGTCTATGGAGATTTCGAGGAGGCAGAGTCTTTTGAGGCTAAAACCCTAGCAAGCTTCCCAGCAGATGCAGTGACCCCCCTGGTGAAGAACATAGGTCTTCAAATGATATAAGGATATATATCCCCCCTTCAAAAGGTAAAGATCCCCTGCTTTAAACAGCGATGTAGCTGTCCATTCTTGTTTGGATTTTATGCCAAGCTACATGACCCAGGTCATGCAGTAATCTTGTCTTAGCTCCGTTTGGGGATGTAATGTGTTAGGTATCTCCACGGTAACTTTCCTTTAATACATCTTCCTTAAACCTTAAACTTATTTCATAGAATCATAGAATCACAGAATGTCCTGAGTTGGAAGGGACCCACAAGGATCATCGAGTCCAACTCCTGTCCCTGCACAGGACAACCCCAAATTCACACCATATCTCTGAGGGTGTTGTCCAAGTGCTTCTTGAATATTGTTGGGCTTGGTGCTGCGACTGCCTCCCTAGGGAGCCTGTTCCAGTGCTCCACCACCCTCTGGGTGAAGAGCCTTTTCCTAATACCCAACCTAAACCTCCCCTGGTACATCTTCTTGCCCTTCCCTTGGGTCCTATCATTGTTAACCAGAGAGAAGAGATCAGCACCTCCTCCTCCCTTTATGAGGAAGCTGTAGACTGCGATGAGGTCTCTCCTCAGTCTCCTCTTCTCCAGGCTGAACAGACCAAGTGACTTTAGCCACTCCTCATATGGTTTCCCCTCTAAACCTTTTACCAACTTCATGGCCCTTCTCTGGGCACTCTCTAGTAGCTTTATATCCTTAATGTACTGTGGCACCCAAAACTGCACACCGCAGTCAAGGTGAGGCCGTACCAGCGCAGAGCAGAGTGGGACAATCCCCTCCCTCGCCCAGCTGCAATGCAGTGCTTGATGCACCCCAGGGCACGGTTGGCCCTCTTGGCTGCCAGGGCACACTGTTGGCTCATGTTCAACTTGCCGTTGACCAGAACCCCCAGGTCCCTCTCCATGGGGCGGCTCTCCAGCCTCTTGTTCCCCAGTCCGTATGTACATCCAGGGTTGCTGTGCCCCAGGTGCAAAATCCAGCACTTGCCCTTGTTGAATTTCATATGGTTGGTGATTGCCCAGCTCTCCAGTCTGTCCAGATCCCTCTGCAGGGCCTCTCTGCCCTTGAGGGTGTGAACAACAATTTTTAAATGCATTAACCTTTATTGACTGCATATTCCCCATTTCACAAATGGCCGAGTTTTCCTCCACTGCTAAAGCAGAGGGAGTAGTCAGGGCAAACCCAGCTACTTCTGAATAATCTTGTTTTCGACTGCAAAGATTGCCACCCTAATTCACTTACAACTTAATTGTAGTAGTCCTCCAAGCATATTTTTCCCGCCAACACATCTGTTGACATTCATACCAACAGAAAATGGGAAAAACAAGAAGTGAGGAAATCAGTTCATTAAAACAAAGGTAAAAATAAACAATGTAATTCTGTCTGCATCATTCCTTGGGGTTTTTAATTCTGGTCTGAGTTTCTTTGTTATGCTGAGCACAGTGCTAAAGGCTTCCTCCGGGCACACATGGTCCCAGAGCAGGCTGCAGCCTGCCCAGCCCGGTGAGAGCCTTTGCTTGAGTCCAGTTCATCTTCCTCTGCATGGGTTATCCAGTGCAAGGCAGAGAGGTGATGCTGGTGTTTTTGTTTTGGGGAATGGATAATATGGAAACAACCATATTTCCTGCATCATTATCATTTGTATAGGTGTAACTTCTGTTTAGATTGGGTTCGGGCTGTATGGCTGGTGGACCAGTTGTGTTTTGGATGGTATCTGTCATCCAGGTCCCTCAGAAGTTGTCCCATTAGCAAGTGACCTTTCATTTTATCTGACCATACCATATATATATATATGTACATAT
>VZTV01068974.1:0-12769 GCA_013400875.1 Anhinga rufa
TTCACCTTTATCAAAGCATCTCCTGGCAGAATTGGCCAATAAAGCTTGAACTGGGGTTTGTTATTCAACATGTTGAGTAATAGCTCTACATTTCATTGTCCAGGCAGTTAGAGAGGTTTGTGTGGGTTTGGGTTTTGTCTTTTCACTTCCTGAGCAGTAAATTAGGAGCAATCATTCTTGACAAAAAGAAAGTGCATGAAAATTAAATCCGTCTGCTTCTAACAAAATAAGGAATAAGCGAATGCATCCAACAGAATATTTCATTTGCTAAGTACCACTTATACCCAGGGCTGGTACCCTTCCAGTGAAACTCTGGTTCAGAGCAGTGGCTCGAAGCAAGCCAACTCCCTTCCTGCTACAAGATCCCCATGCCCTGGCTGGCCGGCCAGAGGANCAGAGGATCTCTTTATCTTGGTCAGGTGCCAGCTGACCAGTTGCAGTTTGCAGCATATGCTTGCAGTTTGCATGTGTCACATGGACCTTTCAATTCTCCTCTCAGTGAAGAGCCAGACGGATAATAAATTTATTGATTCAAGCCAAATTACATTTCTCCAAATGAGAAATTTACTATGATTTAGCTTTTAAACCGTAGCACTACTGTAGATACGAATGATACTGCATCAGCTCATTTAAAACCATACCCACATTAACAACTCCTAAATATAGCGTGCATCTCCATCTTTTCCTCTGGATTTTTCTCACATTTATTCTCTGTTGATAAAAGACTGTTTCCTGGCTGCACAGTACATGAGGTGTTTGTTCCACAGCCTCAGCTGATGGTGCAGCACCTGTCATTTATGTTAGTTCTTCCGCAAGTAATACAGACAAACCTTCTCACTTCTAGGGTTTCTGCTTTTGAATTTCCATCATTTTTTAAAATGTCACTGCTAATTTAGACAAAACAGAGCAGGTACGCAATCTGCCTGCTTGGTGCCTCCATTTCCCTTCAGTCAGCTAGGAATTATACTGCCTCAAGAGGACTTGCAAAACAGCAGTTTTATGTTTATTATGGCCCTCATGGCGACATTAAACAATAGCCTTCCCTGTCTTTGGCGTGTGAGATTCTAGATTAGAACAAGCATTCTTGATAATTTAATCCAGTGTTTTAGCCACCTCCACTCGGACTGTGGACCATAACTACCCCCAGTAACCTCTCACTGCTGTGACATCCCGAGGCTTTGCTTCATAAGGTAATCTGAATTAGCCCAGAGATGTGTTAATGGATCTGCTGAGCACACAAACCATGTAAATGTTACATTTTTCATTGATGATCATTTGGAGCATGATTGATTTTTCTGTTTCAAAAACTACAAGACAACCATTTCCTCTTATCTTCTGGGAAAAAATACTACGATTTCACAGTCTTTTAAGCTTAAAGCCTGTCAGATGAGATAGTAAGTAATTACAGAGTATTTGAGCATCCTTCCCCTGAAAGGAGATGATGACAATCTGTGAGAGCAAAAAAATATTTTATTTGAATAAAATTAATCACACGTAATAAAACTTCACTTAGGTCATAATCTGCTATTTCAGAGAGAATGCCCAGTTTGTTTAAATACTGAATTAAGAATTCATCTTGAATAAAAGCTGAAACAGCCCCACTAGGAGCTGAATCCAGAATGAACATCCTATATTATTTCTAATAACACAGTACTCTTCTGTTCCAAATACCATGCTATTGTAATATGCACAGATTTCTCTCTCCTGTAATTAGGAAATAGTCATAATTCCATATCTCATTGTTGACAGGGATCCTTTTACAGTATTAGATTTTTCAGCATGTTTATTTTTGTAGAAATGGTAGTTCAGCTACTAGAATAGTTCAAAACAGTGAGTTTTTTCCTTTGTTGAAAATTACAAGGAAATAAAAGCAATCCTTTCAGAACTGCTGCTCTCACAATAGCCAGGGGGGCTATTTTGGGTTTATCAACCCACTTTTGAGAATTCTTTAAGTTACATCCCTAAAGGTTTTCTTAGGTTTTGCGTATAGTTCATAAAAACTTTTTCTCCAGATATATGCTCAGAGATTAAATTTGGTTTCAGTCTAAAAGTATAAACCATCAACAAACAATGCAATATTAATGTCTGACATTAAACTGCCGTTCTAGCACACTATTTTCACTGACAAGTGCTCAGTATATTTTCTTTAACTACTTTTAAGATTCATAGTCTATTTCTCTGATCAGGATCAAACAACTATTCTCTAGATCGGGGGAGGAGTGACTATGTGGCAATGCTCAAGTGCTAACTCTCCGTGCTCCCCATGTCTTTAAAAAGTTAAAAATAGTCATAAAATACCTATTACAGCTCAGCCTTTCAGACGAATATCTAAAAGGCTGCACCACCTTAGTACCAGTAGGAACAGGAGATTTTTGGGAAGGTTTCTGTCAAATAGATTTGAAGAGATTTAAAACTTACTTGTTGATTTATAGTTTTCCAGGCATAGAGTTGGAGGTTGACCTTTGACAGAGTTACAATTCCTAAATTTTGCATTTATGACATTTTAAGCACCTTGCACATGAAGCTATCTCATCTGGGCAACAGAAAAACTTTTTGTGCTCACAGATAACAAGTTCTGAAAATAGGCACATATCCATGCCATGTAAGAACACAGCAGTGAGTCCCACCTGATGATGGTTTGGTTGGTTTTTTTTTCCTACCACGAAAACTTCCACCAGTCTTTTGGGGCAAATTAGCAGAGTAGATTACTTACTGCTCAAAAAGAACCCAGGCAGTCTTTAGTACGTTACACGATACCAAGAAAGAGACAAGCAGATTGGCCTTTGAAATATATGGAAAATATAATGCTGACAAAACTGTTACTAGCAAAATCTTTTTCTCCCTTAGCAGAAGTTACGGGTGGTCTTTGCAAAAAAAAAAAAAAAAAAGATTAAGAAAACCTTGGCTGCAGCTAGCTCGCTGGCAAATGCAAAACCAAATATCTGGCACCAGGTGTGAAAGTAGTGAGGCACCCCGACCTCATGGTCATTAGAATTTTGCAAGATTTCCAACTCAACTAAGATTTCCCAGCTCACACCTCCTTCATCAGCCTTCATCACACTGGCTGAAATTATCTTGGCAGTAGGGATAATTATTCATCAGTTACAATAAGTGTTACAGACGTATCTGAATCAAACGCAGTGCGAGGGCCGGATATACAGCTTTGAGAACTCCCACCGTGTCTGTTGAAAACTCTCCTCTGGGGGGGCTGGGAGCTGTGCCTGCAGCCAGCAAAGGCCCAGCAACAAAAACCCTCCTTCATGTTTATCTTGAACTAGGGTGCCCACCACAGCCACATGACTTACCACCAACTTGAATCATCTGATAACTCAGTGAGGTGGACCTGTGCAAACCCTTCATTTAAAGTCCTCATTTTCTTAAGACATAATCTAAACCACAGATCCATAAGTAAGCCCTCATCAGTCCCCACCCAGAAGATATAAGGTTGATCTCCAGCTCCCATGTCAGTAACAACTTATTTGCTTGTCCAGCCAGGCTTTTCCATTCCTCCTTGTAGCAAACGTCACTTCAGCCCACAGTCTAGGTCCCTGTCCTTCATACAGATAGCACATTGTTGGGAAATGGTTACTTTTGCCATCACGATCCTGGGATGAAGTATCAAATGACAGGCTTTCATCTGGATATAATTTATTCATTATATCACTACTTTATATTAAATAAAACGCACCGGTGTGAAAGTATGAACGGAAAACACATTTTGGCTATTGAATAACCTGGAAATTATTAAAGTTAAAAGCTCTTGAGTCAGACAGAGCAGCATCATATTATTAGAATAATATGTTAATGTTTCAGTCATGCAACCTCTGTGGGTCTTTTGAAACACCTGTGGAAATAAGTTTTGCACTATTACAATGCTAAAAAATACACTGGACCTAGTCAGTTTAATTGCTCAAATTATCCATATGACTGAGTTTTATGAGCTAATAAAACACATCCTGATATAAATATAATAAATACTTTGTACGAAATACTACATCGAGTCTATTTTCAACAACCTCTTCCTATTTTCTTTTTCTCCTCTGTTTTCCTGCTCCTCAGGTTGCATTCAGTACAGCAGCTACTCAGAAGACCCCTGATGTCGCTTGCGGTGGGATGGAATCTGTGAGAGCACAAAATCTACTCTGGAATGGAGAGTCTACCTTTAAAAAGAAAAGAAACTGCAGAATGGATTTAACTCCTTCCAAGGAAACCATGTCAACGACTCCAGCTCCCTCTTTCAGCACAGAGGAAGAGGCACCATTTCTTTGTCTCTTCCTTTCCCTTTGTTAGGTCAGATCCTTATTCCTAAATGTCATCACACCTCAACATCACCTACTGGCTCTTCACTTTTACTGCCTTCTCTGGGTGTTTTGTCATTGATAACAGAGTCTGGCAAACCATTTTCCTTACTTAGCATTAACATCCCTGCTTTTATGTTCATAATCATGTCATAAAAGCAGAAGATGGCTAAAGATGGGCCTGAGTGGCAAAACCTGCACACTAAGTGAAAATCTCCCTGACTTGGGAGGTGCAGGGTATCAAGCTCAACACAGCTTTTTCTCTGTTCTAAGCGATTATGTTCTCTGCTAGTTTCTTGAGAGGAAAGCAATGTGAATACAGTAAGGCATTTTCATTTTTAGTTTCTGATCACAGAAAGAAGTGTAGCCATTAGAGGTAAGAAAGTTAAGATGTGCTAGTTCAAACGTTTGGTTCAGGAACAGAGAAAATGCTGGAAAACAAATAGGTCATTGCATTAATGAATTCATTATGTGTTTTTCCATTTTAACTACAGTAATTTTTAAAGCTGATGTTCCACATCGGTAAGGGATATCTGATTTCCAAATGGAAGTGTATGAATTAAAATCATGCAGTATTCCTGAAGTTGAAGAATTTATTATCAAATGAGTAACTGAGTAGATCTAAATTATGAAAAGAGGCAAGTCATTCAAAACAAAATGCAAACACTGGCCTAATTTAATCACAGTGTCAGAAAGGACTTATGATCCTCACAATATACAAAAAATTAATTTCCTTCACACACTTAAAATCAAATTTACAGCTATATGAATCTTGGTTAAAGTAGAAAAGTAGGGCATATATGCAATGTAAGAGCCTGTCAAATATTTTTATTCAGTTTTATCAAAATATAATCTCACAGCTTGCTTATCCTTCTGATTTTGTGTATTTTAAGAGTTCCACATTATCAAAGTCATTCAGAAACTGCCCTCTCCCTACTGTGATGCTCTAAAATAGACAAGCCCACCAGCTGACTACCCTATAAAAATGTGGTCCGAAGCAAAATTTCAGCACCCCAAAGGAAGCTCTCTTAGGAACCTTCTTGCGATAGTTCAGGATGTTAAGGACTCCCGCTCTCTGGCATACCCCTCTGCCAGACATTACCCCATCCAGAGCAGGAAGAGCAGAAGGGAACCATTCCTCACCTACATTAGTTCACAGCCAAAATACTAGCTTCAAACTGCCAGCACAGCTGATTGCACGTTATTTTCACATCAGGTCTCACCTGGCTATAAGGTGGAGCTGCTGACTGTTCTTGCTCCGTGCAGGTGGGCACCCTTCAGCAGAGAAATGCTGCAGACAGCTGGAGATGGCCCTGTTTTAAAGCGCTGCAGCTAGATGTACTGGAGATCTCCTGTCTGAACACTTAAAAAAAATAAACAAAAATTGGCAACTTTGTAATGCTAACAGCAATGCAAACTAAAATAATTACTCAATAAGCAACCTGGGGTACCTTCCCCAGTTTTGCCCTAGCAAATGTACTATAAGATACCAAGAAAAAAGCAAGAAAACCAAGAGAAAAAACCCAGTGAATCAACGCTTTTGGTTATGTAAGATGGTCACTAATACATGAAAACCTGGCAAGCCTGATTTACAGGAAAAACATCTCCTGCTTAATAGCATGGTTCAGCAGCTTATACCTATATATATGTATAACTTTCTGGTTGTACAGAAAAGTATAGGGTATTTTTCTAAACAGCTAAGTCTGCAGCTAAGACTAAGGCAGCAATTACAAGAAAGGGGATGTTCTTGTTCAGTCAAAAAAGATGATGGAGTTCTACAGTAGTTGTCCTATAATCTACTTCTTAAATTCTCTTTAGTGAATTTAGACTTCACAGAGAAAGAAGCAGCACCAAATGGCAGAAATTTAAAAATTCTTTCACAGCTATGATCTATATCACAATAATTCTGGGCTGCATCAAAGGCAGCGTGGGCAGCAGGGCGAGGGAGGGGATTCTGCCCCTCTGCTCCGCTCTGGTGAGACCCCACCTGCAGCGCTGCGTCCAGCTCTGGAGCCCCCAGCACAGACAGGACATGGACCTGCTGGAGCGGGTCCAGAGGAGGCCACAAAGATGATCCGGGGGCTGGAGCACCTCTCCTACGAGGACAGGCTGAGAGAGTTGGGGTTGTTCAGCCTGGAGAAGAGAAGGCTGCGGGGAGACCTTATTGCAGCCTTCCAGGTCTTAAAGGGGGACTGAAGGAGAGATGGGGACGATCTCTTTAGCAAGGCCTGTTGTGACAAGACAGGGGTAACAGTTTTAAACTAAAGGAGGGCAGGTTTAGACTGGATACAAGGAAGAAATTTTTTACAGTGAGGGTGGTGAGACACTGGCCCAGGTTGCCCAGAGAGGTGGTCGATGCTCCATCCCTAGAGACATCCAAGGTCAGGTTGGACGGGGCTCTGAGCAACCTGGTCTGGTTGAAGCTGTCCCTGCTCACTGCAGGGAGGTGGGAGTAGATGGCCTCTAAAGGTCCCTTCCAACCCAAACCATTCTGTGATTCTATGATTCTATGAATTCTAATAAGTCATAGTTCATTAATGAAAATTGATTTCTGAGGTTTTCCCCAGAGCTTGATGGGATGTTCAGGCAGCATAAGCAGCATTTTACAGCCACTTTGTGCTCTTTAGTGGAGCCTGAGGCAATAACCACTAGCATCCAGTATCTTTGTATTCATGGACAAATACCAAAACTATTCTGAAACTGACTGCACAGCACATGTAGAAGGGACTCTGCAGCATCAACAAAAATGAATTCATGGAAGTTTTGCACTTATTTACAGGCAGAAGATAGTGATGCCATAGTCTCAACAGGAATCTATATTCAAAATTTTACAGCAAGGAACTGAAATTTGAAACAATAACTTCCTGAAAAACTGAAACAATGGCTTCCTAAAGAAACAATTCAGAGAAACTTGGAACTGACCTAATGCCAATGAGTAGGTGCCCAGCACTTTTGAAGCCAGACAACTTTCACCTCTTTTAATATGCTTTTAAATTATAAGTCCCTGTGCAAACCATACTTGTGGTAAAAACAACAACATTAGGTCTTTTGAGTTCTGAATCATTTTCCATTCCTGAAAAATCATCTTACACCTCCTGCCTTGTTTACCTGTAAGGAACTATGAATACCAAATCATTTTAATGAATAATAATAATAATAATAATAATAATAACTGGAACAAGAGGTGTGTGTATATATAAGGGGTATATATGTGTATATATGGATACAGATAGATATGAAGATACTACCTTTTGTGTGCTTTTTTTTCCTAATGAGGAAACCAGGCTGTCCATATAGCAGAGTCAGGAATAATGTTTATTGGAGAAAGCTGTAAAAATCCCACTTTGAAAAAAAATCCCTCCCCCTCACCCCGCTATATGGTCTAATTAACAGTTACATTCTTTTGAGCATCTTAAAGCCCTAAGCAAATTCAGCCACTTCTGCAAGAGATTTAAATGTAAACACATTATCGATTTAACAGAAATTCCTTGCATCAGGCTCCAGTGTGGTGTTATTTTTCCTTCCTTTTATACATATGTTAAAATAATTATGTAAAAGGATTCCCGTACTGTGTCTTCAAATCTTTCAGAGGATGATTCAGCCTATTCATTTTCACTAGGTACAGTGCTGCTGAACGTTAACTGAACATTCCTTATATATATTTAATGTGGATTCAGACCAATATGCAGAGACTGAATGACTCTTTGCTAATAATGCCAACAGACTGAAACAAAATACACATGTAGGAAAGAAAGCATGGGTAAGAGGGAAGTGCTTGGCAGAAGGCAAGAAGCTTTTGGTGATTTGGTGGTATGTGAAAGAAACTGGGCAGCCTCCCACTGAATTACTGCCCTGTCCCCACTCATCAGCGTACCTGGCCCATACACTCTTCCCATGGGTTTCATTTTCTCATTTGGAGAGCAGAAGGAAAAATGCAGTAGCTCAGTCAGTACAATTCAGGGGTTGGGAAGCAGGAAATTGGCTTGCAAAACTGTGACTCCATCTGTAGAGAGGATGCCTATATATGTGGAAGGGATCTGCCTCACCCATGAACAAATCCTCTCTCCCAAAATAGGGCAGGATTTAAGCAGGACATAGAGCAAGCTACCCCTAAGTGTACTGTGAAGGTCCACAAAGTCGTTTGGTGAGAGCTAATCCTTCGACAGGTAGCATTCAGTCATTGCCAGTCTCGCTCAAGGATTGATTTCCTATCACTTTCATATTTTTAAGAAGCTCGCAGACAACACAATTTGCAATGAAAATCATAGAGCTTTGCATCACTTTGGTGTTGCCATCAGTCATTTTCCTCCTCTGAAGCTGGTTTAAAGCTGTCAGCAGGCCTGTACAGTAACTGAAGCTTACGGAGATGAAGTGGGTGCACAAGGAATAGCTAAGCTTTAATTTGAAACACAGATGTATCTCTGCTGGGGGCTATTTTAGTTTATCTAATCTACACTAATTCCACACGGTATGGACACAACAAATCTGTGCCTTATGTAACTCATCACCCTCCAAGATTACAAGCAAGACTCCCACAGCAACTGAAGGAGCTGCAGTGACAAGGCTGGTGGAGGTATGGATGAGTTATTCAGTGCACGACAAGCACACCAAACCATCTTTGCCAGCTGCCAGTTCCTATTTTTTATGGCCCTTTCAAACACATCAACTTCCTTTTCCATGAAAATCATCCAACTGATTGTTACCACCTCATCCTAGTATCACTAGAGCTGCATCATGAAGACAGTATTATTTCTCTGCAAATAAAAACAACATTGAGGGGAAAAAAAGGGACAAATAAAACCCCAGATGGAGTGAGCTGGACAATGACAAAATTGCCTCAAATCTCTGGATGACAAATCTCAATTCCCATGCACACACTTACTGTGGCCCGTAACCTGCCCGGCCCAGGTTTTGGCTGGGCAACATAAGGAGCAGTTCCTCAGCTGGAGAGCTTCTTGCCAGTAAAGCTCCATTTGACATTTTGGACTAAAGATCAAATTCAATGCGTTACACAATCCTTTCCAGAAAGCTTTCCTTCAGAACCAGTGTTCTCATTAAAAATCTCACACCCAGAGAAACTCAGGGAGAAAAGAGAGAGGTTTCTCTGCTGTGAGTAAAATTTGCCTTTACTTTTTTTTTTTCTAATCATGGGGCTACAGACACTATGAAAGACTCTAAAACAAAGAGAAGATGCATTTGAATAGCTATTTCCCAGGTGACATCCAAAGGAATCAAGGAAAGACTGGTTTATATTAGAAAGATCAAAGTATTTCCCTTTATTTCTTAGGATGTACATTCTTATTATTACAAACATTACCAACAAAAATTTTTTATTTCATTTTTTGATTTACAAATTACATACAAACCTTACAAACAAAATTCTTAAGTGAACAAACTGGAAGCAGAGGGAAAAAGACAACCTTTGCTTCTGTTAGGTATTAAGTCAGAGACGTCATGGATGGAAATGTCTCAAAACACTCACTGATTTATTTTCGCAGCTCTCCCAACTGTCTTCACACCTTTATTTGTGATCCAGATATTTATGTAACACTCTGGAATTCATCAGAGACTGGTCTGAAATATTGTCACAAGGCAGCCAAACCATCTTGAGATGCCTCGCTACAATTCAAAGATACATGCTGCACAGGAACTTCTTCTAGCAGGCTTTACAGAAGGGACCGGATAAAGCTGCCAAAGAAAATGGAACTTAACAGCCAGAAGTATGTGAAAATAACCCCCAGAGTGGTGCGCTTTATCTCTACTGGGGAAACATTTTCTTTTCCTTTCCTTCTTAATTCAATTTACATTTCTTTCCATTGTACTTTGGAAAGTCATTTTGCACCAAATCATTATTATTTCTATCAAGTTTTAGACAGACTTATTTTTACTTCATTAAATTATGTAGCAAGATCACTAATCTGAATCAAGGGACTTGAGCAATTTCATCTCTTAGTGCAAGCAGCCAATGTCTCACCTCTCATAAAACACTCCAGCATCTCTTGGTTTGTAGTTTTCTGTCATTGCTGTGATCACTGATACAGTTTACACCATTAAGACTATGCTGGTACCAATGGACTTGCAGTATTCTTTGCCTGCAAGGACTCGCTTTTATACTGTTTTCCAAACAGGTTTTCTATGAGCACGCCTGGGTAGAACACAATTGCCTGAATAATGAGGGAAATCCAACGCAATGGGAACAGGAACGCCACTGAAAACAAGATGTTCTTTTTTAAGGCTAAGAAGAAAGCCTGCAGAAATGTTCTTGTATTCCCCAGAATCTAATTATCTGTACAGGGCAAGTTTGGAGGCAGGTATTTATAGCTGTGGTTACTGTTGTTGCTGCTACTCAACAGTCACATTTAGGAAATGCTGAATGTTAGTCCACCTTCTCTTGCCTTCTCACTAAACCTACACTTGGAAACGCTACTGCCTACCACAAAGGAGAGAACAGCAACTTACAAACCCAATTCTTTTATCTGGTCCTGACATAGTATTTTCTCTCTATTGTAGGAAAGAGTCCGCTGTATCTGCCAGTTTGACAAAGAACGAGTCTAATCTCCCTCTTTACCTCCTCTGCATTTTCATCAATATCTAAACCCTCCTGGATTCACCAGGAGGTGAATTCTTTTTTCCCACCATCCTCACAAAGGCGGCCACCATCCACTAATCTCTTACCTATAATATGGTCTTAATATTATTTCCCATCAGTAAATGAGAAGATTCACAGTGAACTCTACTCTTAGGTTTAGTTGGGGACTGCTTCTCAGTGCTCATTATGGACTGAGACCAACAGAGACCAGCTCCTCAGCCTAGCTGAGAAAAGAAAAAATATTAGAGAGACAAAAGGTTCACCATAAGCACATGGTTGTATCATAATAGTTCTTGTAGTCATGCCCAAATGACTAATAGTTTTGAACAAGACTGTACTTAAATATTTAATATAGTTAATTGTCTTCTTCCATTAGTGGTGAGGCCTCTTACCTGGAGTAGTAAATGCTTTTATGCCTTTAGAACCTAGGGTTCTAAAGTTACCCCCCCTTTTGCTAGTAGCTCTTGCAAGCAAGCTAAGAATTAAAGTCCCTCTTTATTTCAGTGGGGCTGTACTAACTGGCTAGAGGACTTCATAAAATCCCTCAGTACTTCAGACAATCATCTATGCTTGTCACTGGCATTTTGAAACACTGCTTGAAGAGCTTCCAGTGCCCATGACAGAGGAGTCAAGCGCTGGCTCACTGATGCACAGTCCTGGCTCACAACTTCTAATCAGCTCTCAGAGACATAATCAAAATTTACAATGGAAACCACTGCACCAACCAGACAGCCAAAAATCTCCATTAGCATTAAAAAAAAGCCCCCAAAATGGCTATCCCTGGCTCCTGAAAATTAACCGCAGCTGTTGCTAAAAACTAGTCCAATTCCACAGGAAACCCACGGAACTGGCAACTTTAAAACAGTAACAACCTTCCCCAAGCAATATTTAATCATGATCCCTCGCGTAGCGTGGAGCCAAAGTGGATGCATCATCCATTCTCCAAGCAAACCTCATCGTAGCTCTCTTTGCTGGCCTCCTCCGCTGTCTCTCACTCACAGGTCTCTCCAGCATGCAATGGTCAAAAAACTTTCCAGTGTGATTTTCAAGAAAAACACGTTTCAATATACTTCAGGTACACAGTCCATGAACAAATGCACAGCAGTTTATATGCAAATACTCAGCGTTTTCCCAGAAACCTGGGGCCAAATTCTGAAGTAATTGGAACCTTATGCAACTGTTGACTCTAGTGAGAACAAACAGGTGTTCTGTCAATTATCACAGATTATCTCAGTGAAACAGCCCCAGTTTGGGGTTGCACTATGACAACTTTGTACAGCTGACACAAAAGGCCTTACAATCAGCATAACCAGGCACAAGAGGCTCATCAGTGTTATAGGGTGGAGTAGTATACAATCAAAGGAAAGTAAAAGTGGCCAAGGTTTCCTCCAATCCAGAAAATCCCAATGACTCTTATCTCTAAGGAGTATTTAACAATTTGTGTAAGTTAGAGCAGGCGCAAGACTGCTCTAATAAAGGCCAAGTAAAGGGCTCAGTGCATGGCTGTGGTAAAAATTGCCTAATAAAAACTCTGTTATCCAAGATGTTCTTTTCTTTTAGGAGGATTTGCTCATTCTTTGCAAAAATAAGGAAGGCATCGCTTCATGTTCACAAAAGCAATGAAACTACCTGCTCTCGACAAAATTACAGTGTGCCTTCCTTTAGGACTGAACAGGAATTCTGTCTAAATTCTACTCTCCAACTCACATCCCACTCCATTTTCTAAAGGAAAATATTACCTGCAGCAGCTGTCGCACTGTGCTTGGCCTGCCAGTTACTGAAAAGTAGCTAGAATTCCTATTTTTTATATGCATGTGCAGCCTTTTATTCCTCTAGTAGCCAAAAAAAGCTGAATCCCTGCTTCCTTCTCCAGACTACAAAA
>VZTV01068975.1:2666-14254 GCA_013400875.1 Anhinga rufa
TTAAAGCCAGCTTAGGGCAACATGTGATCCAGACAGTCTTCCTCCAAGGAACGTTCTTGGTGTAAAAACTGATAATTAAACCTGAAGGCTTGAGTACAAGGTGCGAAATGCAAAGCTCCCCTTGTGTTTTCTCATCATCTTCAACTTCCTTGTTAAAAATTTATCAAACCTACCAGTTATGAATATCAAGCACTATCAAAATGCATGAGATTAAAACATCAAGGTTCATCGCTTTAAGAAACTGTCAGCCCGAGAAGCTGGATTTCTTTTTCCCGAATAACATGTGAATTTTCCATTATGCTACACTATTTTTTATCTGAGAGGAATACAAAACAGATGTTCAAGGTCTACAGCCCATACAGGATTATGTATCACAAAACAGCCCACAGAGGCCTCCATAACAAAAATCTAGGCTTCTTTATTTCTTTCCTACACTAATTGTGCACACTTTTAGGAGCATGTAGCTGTTACCTTTTCTACCAGGCTGAAGGCTTTTTCCTTAAGACCCTAGTTGAAAGACATTTTTAATTCGCATACCCTACTGCTAGTCTCATTAGAAGTAAAAGAATGCCCTCAGTGACATACAGAGATAGTTCTGACTTAAAGCTTGCATGCATTTCTAATGTAAAAAATGTTTATATTTATATATGCATACACTAAGTGTGAGATAGCATGTTTTTTTATATATTATATACATCTAATGTGTACCTATATTATATATTTGTATATATACACTTAATTTCTTTTTTTTAGGAAACAATTCTAAAAGGTATGTAGGCATTGTTTCATACACTATTATGACATTTAATTTTAATCTCAGTTTCAACCATGACATAACCTTAGTTTCCTTTGAAAATACATAATAAACAGTACATCCAGATTACGTGCTTGAGCTAAAGTATCAAATCTAGCCAATATTTGTTCGGATATACCACAGATACTTTCTCAGATACTGGAGAGCAATATAGCTGTGTTAGCTATACTGTTGTACTGGCAAAGCTATTGTGAAAACCTATCCTGAAAACAGTTTGTTCAATGGAATTGCAAGGAGCTCTGCACTAGGTTATATTGTGCAAACCAAATGTGTCTCAAATCACATTCTGAAAATGAATTTAAAACTGTCTGAATCATTTAGGCCTAACTCTTTCGAGTGGAGAAATGCCACAACACCATGAAATGTACAGACTGAAGCCCTAACTTCCATTAGGAACCAACTTCTCTGGAAGACATGAAATTCAAATATGCAGCTATTAAAGGAATAAAGGTTGTAACATTATGAAGTGGGTTTCACAATATAACAACAACAGTAAAGTAAATGACAAAATAATACTTTCATATTATTTCTAATGTCTGTTAGAGCTCAGGAATTCTTTTTATTTTTAAGTATAAATAGATAACAGCTCAAAAATGCCAGCAATTATTTATTTAAAATTCAAAGGAAGGTGGTCTCCCTTTCACTAAAGGGAGCAGAAAGTGGCCTTAAAAGTTAAATAATGTTAATATAATCATAAGCATATGAAACTGTAGTAGTGTAAAGTTAATTTTTGGTACAACTTTGCATTTTATGAGTTAAATAACCTTGCCACAAATCCAGTTGAAACAGGAATAGATTTTTTTGCATTAAGTTAGAAGTCTTTGCAGAAACATTAGACAACCATTTTGATTTTTAGATCACATTGTTAGAACAATCACAAGCAAACAGTTCAAGAAACATGACCAAAGTTAAGAGAAAAAGAACAAAACCAAACCCCAAAAAATGCAATTTTGCTTATATTTGTCAACAATAAGAACAGTAGGTGATGCTAGGGCATCTGGCTCCTGTCAATTTTTACGCATTATAGCCTTAGTTCTGCTCAGATCACTTCAGTTCTGTGGTGACAGAATTGAACGATGGTAGCAGCTAACATTCTGTAGCTACTTCTGTAAGGCTGCTGCAAACACGAGCAATAGCAGGAATAAAAGGACTCTACACTTCTCAAGAAACAACCTAGAGCTAGTGACCACAGTGCATCTTACACTATAAATTCTCTAATACTTTTCAAATCATAACCCACATAAACCACAGTTTACTCTTGCCCTGAAATTATACATTTTTCAGTTATACATTATTACAAGTAGAATTGCTTTGAACTTCTAGGAAAGTGATTGTTTTTTTCTTTTTAAGAATTAAAATCACGTGGCACAAAGAAGTCTTAAAACCAACCCCTTCTTCCCCTCCCATCCCAAACTCCTCTAGATTTCAGTCTGACGACTTCTTAAAATCTATTACAATTGAATCTTCAAGGCAGTTATTATGTCATATGTAATCTTAGTCTGACTTTGAGGATGCAAGCTTCCTCAAAGCAAATTCCCATTCATTTTTGAAAACTAAAATATAAGCATTTAAATTACCTTGGGACTCTCCCATTTTTCCCTAAACATGTTTTTAACAGATTTATTACTTTTTAAAAAAATATTATTTTAACCTTTCCACCAGTCTGAAAATATCAATGGGATATAAACTAATTCTGTGAAACTAGTAATATGAAATGCAACAAACCACATTAAAAAATCTTTAGGACACCTCCTTAATCTATATGAGCCTTGCAGTCAGTGTAAGCTTGAAACTCAATCTTAGATTTTTTTGACAAATGCCAGCCATGTTTATGTTCCTGGTATTTCTGTGAGGTGCCCAGAGGATGACCTTTGATCATATTTATTTCTGAAGTATGACAAATTGCATGGCTGAAAGCTTACAGTATTAAGCAATTACTACTAGCTATCTCAGATTTTTTTACTTTGGATACTTCCAAACACACACACAACTTCCTGGAACCAGTTCATTGGAATTTTGCATGGCAATAGGCTCACGTTTCCATAATTCCTTAATCATGTCTGATAATGATTCCATTCATGTCTTCTATAATTCCATAATCATGCCTGATAACACCAGGAGTATGCAGTTAATTAAATAACACACAAAAATGTATTTAATCCTAGTACTTGCAATAGAGAATTTGTAAGTGGTTTAATTTGCCAGATAAGCTGAAGAGTGTTTAAACTCGCACCCCTTCACCCCCCTCAATGAACACAGGCTTCTACTCTCCGACTTTGAAATAATGACTAAAATTTAATGGAGGGTTCTTAAACATCTCTAAAGTATAAGAAATCCACATATGTATAACAGATCATTCAGGTAGCTGGCTGTTTGAACACAACAGTTCTTCCCTACTAGGGTCAGCTACTCTCTACTCCAGGCCTGGTCTGCCCCGCTGTTGAATATTAAGATAAGACATGAAATAAAGTTTCCAACCAGCTTGCTTCTGCTCTAGGAGAGCTTCATTCCATCAATGACGTTAATAGTTAATAAAGTTAATAATACTTTAAAGTTTAAAACACTGTTATGAAGTCTTACCTTCAGGAAAATGGAAGCCTATGTCACTGAAGCCATGTGATAACTTACCATTTTTCTAGTGTGTACTTAGGAGGTTTCATTGATGAGCTCTGGCAGCAGACAGACATATTTCTGTTTAAACAGCTGCAGTTAGCCCTCTACAGGCTACGTTCATTATTCAGATCTGTTCTAGCACATCTGTTCAAAGCCAAAGTATACCTAAACACCATATCCATTGTAGTTGTAAAGTAGTTTGTAACTGATGTAAAGTATTAAGTGAAGACCGAAAGATGCTCAGACACTGAAGAGCTACACTTCAGCTAAGTAGCAAAGGTAAAATAATATGAATGTAGCAATGCCTGTAGTAGCTGTGTAATGTTCACAGACTTAAGAGAGTATAAGGTAAGTGTTTTGTACTGACAAATGCTCTCATACCACACAAACAGGTAACAGAATTGGCCTGAGGCTTCATTTCACCCATCATTCTTTTCTCATATCAAACACATGAATTATGTGCATGAGAAAGGACCGTGGCATTACTGCAAATTCAAGTCATCACTATCAGAGAAACTGTCCAAATGTTTGTAGTGTTATCGTGTAGAAAAGACATTTTTGTTGTCCACTATTATAATACTAATAAAATGTTTGCCAAGTGAAGTTTGAAAAGAAAGAATCAATGACCATGGATTTTACCATTTTAGTTTGATATTACCAGCAATGCTTGAGTTGCTTTCAGCAGAGAAACACTAAAAACTCACCATAATCTAAAGAGATGCCTCCAGACTCTTCAGTTTCCTTATTTTGACATAGAACAGCCCACAAATTACAGCACATGCTATGAGGTGCCTGCATGATATGCCTGCATGCCATATCATGTACCAGAATAACATGTGGTATGGACTGGTGACAGCATGTGATCTCTTTTGGTGCAGGGACAGACTGGCAGGAATAGATTCCACGGAACAGCACACCACCAAGGCCTCTCTCCCACCAGGTACGTTATTGTCCTGGTTTCAGCTGGGATAGAGTTGATTTTCTTCGTAGTAGCTAATGTGGGGCTGTGTTTTGGATTTGTGCTGAAGCAGTGGTGATAATGCGGAGATGTTTTAGTTGTTGCTCAGCAGCGCTTACACCAGTCAAGGACTGTTTCAGCTCCCCGTGCTGTGCCGGGGGCACAGGAAGCTGGGAGGGGACACGGCCGGGACAGCTGACCCCAACTGACCCAAGGGATGTCCCACACCATACGGTGTCATGCTCAGTATATAAACCTGAGGGAAGAAGGAGGAAGTGGGGGACGTTGGGAGTGATGGCGTTCGTCTTCCCAAGGAACCGTTACGCGTGATGGAGCCCTGCTTTCCTGGGGATGGCTGAACACCCGCCTGCCCATGGGAAGCAGTGACTGAATGCCTTGGTTTGCTTTGCTTGCGTGCGCGGCTCTTCCTTTCCCTATTAAACTGTCTTTATCTCAACCCATGAGTTTCCTCACTTTTACTCCTCCGATTCTCTCCCCCATCCCACCAGGGGGGAGTGAGCAAGTGGCTGCGTGGGGCTTGGCTGCTGACTGGGCTAAACCATGACAGTTATGTATCCGGGATCAGATGCAGACCTACCAATTCCTGAAATGCAGGTGCTGGAGTGGACTAATTTAAAGCAGAGGGGCTGCTGCAAAGCAAGTCCTGCCCTAGAAAGGATAATATTTGTCAACCTTGTGTTTCAGAGTGGTAAAAATAAATTTTTAAAAAGAAGGAATTTCTAGTGTGGTCACTTGGAACAGCTTCTGCTGGTCAACATGGTTGCGAACAAGAAAAACAAATGCCTGTATGTGACTGTATTATTCAACATCACAAAACTGTCAACTGACAAAGAGATTTTTCAATGGCTATTAAGCAACTTCCCAACTTTCAGTTGGACATCTAACATTTTTATCTCTGAAAATCTCTCCATAGTGTGTGCATAATCCAGTATTCTGGTGAGCAAAGCAGTTTTAAATAGCACATTCTTTAAAAGTCTGATCAGCTACTGAAAGCTCAAAAGGAAAAATTCTCTTATTCTGATTCACTCTAAGATAATGTCTCCCTTAAGACAGTCTAGTTTCCTTAAGGTTCCACTTAGACCTTCTGTCAAATAAAAGGAAGATTTATTAGGATGTATTTCAGCATCTCGCTTGCTAGTACATCTCTCAAACAAAAACAGAGGCAATGTATTTCTTGGATTACTTAAATATGTTTATAATGTACACTAAAACAAAGAACATTCTTGGAATTCAGCCTTATCTTTAGAAGCTGCTGTTCAAACTTTTCCGATTCAGCAGTATAATGCACATTTTGACTTCATAAGCAATTTCCTCACACATCTACTTTTGCAGTTTCCGTCCCACCTATATCTGTTTTATGAATGCCAGTGGGCTTTAAATATCTACCACATTCCCTTCAGTTCCCTTCCTTTCCTTCATTAAACCCTTCACACTTCTTAGGACCTATATTGCACTCGCATAAAGAGGATTTATGAATAAACATGTTTAGATGAGCTCCCACTTAGCCAGTCTAACACTGAAATGCAGCAGCAGTTAATATCTTTAGTTTCAAAGTCAGGTGAGAATTCCCTGTGGAATATGCATTGTGTAATATTTGACATAAACGTAACATTCCTTTTTGATGTATTCTCTGAAGAGTACACTATAAAAATACAATCTTGCAATATAACTTCATGAAATGTTGGAATTAGCATCAGTGTGTTCCTGTGCCCTATGAGCTGTGTCAGCTGCTTGGCTGTTCACAAATACCAAGCAATCACAGCGATGTACATTTGTATTAAATTTGTTTATCAACCCAGTTGCTCTTCTGCTTTATTCAAAACCCATTTCTATGTGACCAGAGCAGGCTCTCACTGAGCCTATTTTTTTCCATCTGTAAAATCCGTAATGTACAGATTAAGTAATTTTTAATTACAAACTAATAACAAACTAATGGTATAATTTATGTGGTAATCTAATTTGTCATTGGAATGCTGTAGAAAATAACAGTTGCTGCCAAGCAAGACATCCTAGAAAATTGTTGTAATACGTATTTAGATAATTTGGAATAGTATGATGAGGTTTCAGTTAAGAATTTATAAGGAATACAGAGCAAATGACAACGGCACAATAACGACAGTAGCATACAATTCAGTGAAAGTGAATTGCAGACCGTTTTGGTAAGAATATTTTAAGAGTCAATTAACTTTCCTCTACTTTTCCAACATGTATCTTTCTCACATATTTCAAATCACTCTCAGGCTTCACGTTCTAGGCTGTGAGAGATACATGGAGCTAGTGGTAAACTTCATAGCAGTGAGAGACACTTCCCATTCTGCCAAGACTCAAATGAGGGGTGATAAAGCACCAGCCATGTGAGAAATGTTAAATTGATGTAGGGTTAATTTCTTTAGCATATATAACATCTTCTATAGCCTCAGTATTTAGATGTAAATTATGTATAACAATAAAAGTGACACAACTGCTGCTTTGTGTGGGTTAGAGGTATGTTTGGGCATAAAATGAGACTGAGACAAGATGTATGTGGAGTTGTGAAGGTAAAAGCGTGAAAAGCAGCACTTCTAAGTCCAAAATAAAGTCTGAAAATGCCTTTTTATGACACCACATGAAGTTGCGTTAAAAATGAACTTATGATATTTTTCGGCAAATATTAGAAAGTTGTGCATTCTAGAGCAGAAAGCTGCAACTATTTGTCCAACATGTGGTTCAGTAGTACAAAAGCACTGGAATCCCTTCCATGAGACAGCATTCTGACACCACCTCCTAAGCTCAGAATATGTGTACTTTCCCAGACCTTTAGTTAATCACTTCCAAGAATGAATGTACTTCTACAAAATGGTCAGTCTTTATTTAAAATAGTATATAGAGTAATTTTTATCTACTGGTCTTTACTTTGTTTTGTGAATCTTGTAGTGTATTGGTATTATATACATAGCTACTCTGAAGTCATAAAAATATGAAATATAACACAGGAAAGAATTTCAATATGGTCTCAGTAAAATCAACCTCTCCAAATGTGCCATACTGACTGAGAACAAAATAAATATTAAGCATCCTCTAAAGACCTGGACAGGTAGGCATTTTGCTGCTGTGTATGTACTTGCTTAAGTTTAATACATCATGAATTGGCCTGAAGACTTTGATCCCATACAGGCTATACAGATAAGTTTATTAAATATTGCTGAAACAGAAACCTTTGACATCTAAAGAATTTTTAAGGCAATTTCTAAAGCTATGCCCAACTTACCAAGCATCCATCTATTGGAGAAGAAACTATGTTGGTACTGCTCAGGTTACTTGGCACAATAATGTAAGCGTCTCAGCTTCCATGGAAATTTGTCTTGGCTTTCTTTCATGGTCTGAATTTTCCATGAGAACAACTGTATATGAAATTACACTTCAAGATTGCTCCTTTAAGTCCCTCATTCACACACACTTCCAGGAAAAAAGCTTATCCTACAATTGAAGAGGTGTCACAGAAGTAGTCCAAATATAACTTAAAAATATAAGCAAAACTCCTAGATCCAAGAGCATGCTACACTGCATCTCCACTGTCATCATTAATCTGTACATTGTTCCAATCTGTTTTCTAAATTCACCTGCCACCGCAATAGAGAACTACAACACTCTTAAGTACAATCCCCTTCCAGCTCCAGGTGACTTTCAACTACTGCCCAGATCAAGAAGCTGAAGTCATGTAGCAATGCAACAGGTATCAGTAACATGAACCCAATTGTGCTGCTGTAAAGACAAAAATACTGGTGAAAGAATGGGCAAGCTTAAAGCTGTTTGTTCGTACTCCTATTGGACAATTTATCCTTGCATAAAATGAAAGATAGGTAAAGGATCCCCAACAGGTAGGGTAGAGAATTCTGCCACCTTTCCTCACGGGGTTAACCTGCGGCAGAGAGTGACCGATGTTTCCTTGTTGCTGTTTCTTTTCAGACTACAGCTGCCAAATATATCTTAAGTATTTAAAATGATCAAATTTGAAATTAAAGTGCATCTTTGAGAAAAGATTGTTCTGTTGCCCTGAAGGGTAAACCCCTGAAGCACACATGAAAGAAAACTGATCTACGTACATTTAATACATATCTACGCTAAGTATAATTGTTACAAACATCACAGGCTAAGCAATTTTGAGCAGTTCCTGAATTCTTACATTTATAAGTACACTGGAATGAGAAAGGAATTCTACAGGATTTAGGTTTACAAACAGGATACTACAAAATATTTCAGTTTCTTATCCCAAAATTTTAGCACGCAAAAGACTTAAAAGAAAAACAATTAAGTGGTTTTAATGTATGTGTGCATTTGCACATGGGAATTAAGATACATATTATGTACTCTATCTCCATTAACATAAGACATAACCTCAAAGACACCCCAAGAAGAAAGCGCATCTTTTTTAGGAGGTTTGACTACTTATTTTACTCTGCAGTGATGCAGGGATAAACTGATCAATGACATTGCTGAGTATCACAAAGTACTGGGTGTACTTGCCTGGTTCACTGTTCAGTCAAGTAAGTAGAAATCAAAGAATGTTGTTAAGATGTTAATCAGACCTTTAGCCTTCACATTCAATACCCCAACTTTGTTCTGTAAATTCCTGGGAAATCGGAAGTTTTCGTTTTAGAGAAAAAACCTAAAACTTTCATGCTGGTTGCAGATTACAGTATTTTTGAAAATGTATTCAAGTACATCGCCAAAATATATTGTAATAAACATGTCTGGCCCGTAGAACTGGAAAAGCTTCTGCAGAGTGTAAAATTCAGTCTTCTTCACCTTTAAATAGTTAGCAGGGGGCCCTTCAGTATAAAAGACTACTATTTCTAGGGAAAAAGAAGAAAATTAAAGGGGTGCGTTGTACATGTTCAGTTATAAAGGGGTAAAGACTAAACATTACTGGAGTATTCAATGAGCTACAAGGAAAACAGTGTGCTTTTGTTTACACTTCTCAAAAAATATAGCAACATTTTTGTAACAACCTTTGTTATGTCAACAGATTCATGTTGTGCCTTTTTGCTACAACCTTTGTCATGAGAAGGAGGTATCAGAATTATCATTCTTGATATTTCTGACCTTTTCAGTATTCGGTTATGTTTAGATTCACTGTCAGTTCCACCTCTTCTTCACAGGTTACTAAGGCTGTAACCAAAGAGAAATGCAAATTGCCAGCAAGTCAAATTACAGAACATTAATAAGGTCGAAGCAGTACAGTTTATTATCATCTTTCACAGAATACATGAAACATTAACACTGTGTTACTTCATTCTCATGACAATAATTGCAAAGAGACCTTCCTGTGCAACTTATTCTCATTACAACTTTAAAATTACATTGTGATTTGTAATCCTGTAGTCCTCTTAGAATTTGTCTCTCTCTAAATATCTTGATTATTTCAAAATGCATTGAGCCACACATGAAGTATTTTCTGATAACATGCCTTATTTGTACTTCAGAGTTTTATTGAAACTAATGGAAAGCGGAGAAAAGTACATTAGCAGAAAGACTATAAGACAGCATGCCATTTCACGTGCAAGCGGATGAAAACAGTGCATGAACTCCATGGTTGAGCAAGAGATTGGGCTAAAGGCCTCCTTTCATCCTACTTAATTTCAATTATTTTCTCATTATATCATTCAGAGGATCAAAATGCAAACAATGTCTGAAACTGCCTACGTAAGGTATAGTGTATTGTACAGACAAAGAATGTTAAATAGTCAATAAAAAAATACCCCTGGAGATGCAAGAATGGGCATACAAGAATCCTTTGAACTCATTTAAGACAATAAAATTGTTTTGTAGTCACATTCGATCCAGCTGGAGACACTATGACAAGTCCACTTGCAATGCAGATTCTATTCGCCACCTAGACAGTGACTAACCATTCTCCGTTCCAACTCTCCACAAGACAATTACCCTATGTAAACCAGCACTCTCTCTATAAATATATGTATAAAATACATGTATTTTTAACTAGCACTTGGTCCATCAATATATATGCAACAAAAAGTTTTCCTCTGGAAAGGGAGGAAAGAAGGGTGATTTCCTAAATGGAGATAAAAATCAGAAGTCAACAGAGGAAAGTGGGAAGAGATAGTAAACCAACCAGAAACAAGGAGCAGAATCATCTTCCAACATGTACAAAAAAAACCCCAAAAACCTCTAATTAAAAGGAAGGAAAGCTATAGAAAATCAGCTTCAATAACTGTCTAGAACTGTCTAGAAAAGCTTGTTCTTTGGTAAACAGCAGCATACATGACATTTTTGTCTTTCAGCTTCATTGCACATTGGATATGGAATGACAACCCATTTACACATTATAAGCCAAATTTTGAATTAAAACAGTGCAAATATTAATCTCTCAGTTTATAAATTAAAATTTCTGTGATCACAATTCTCTATGATTCCTCTAGAATGTGCCAAGGCACCACAAAAAAAGCTAGGTTCATAACATTACCAGAACTTAGTTGGATGGAAATTCTCATTAGATTAACTTAGGTATTCTTACAAGAGTATTTTTTTAAAATATGAATTCCAGATCTGGATAAATCTCAGCATTTGAGGTATTGACAGATTGGGGAATGATAGATATTGACAACAGAGACACCGCTTCTTTCATTACTCTAAGAAAATTAACACAACCATCAAATATTTATTATATCTTGCTCTTCATGCAATAAGTACATGAACAATTTCAAAATGTGTTAAATGCCCTGTGCCAAAATAATAAATTACCTAATTTGTAATATTAGACAAGCACGAGAATTACACTCACTGTTGTGAATAGCCCTGTGGCAACACTTCTCATTGAAAAAGCTTTCAGTATTACTGCAATAGAAGACAAAGTTTTCTCCCCCATTCTACACTGCAACATATACCACGCAGCCCAAACTGTACATTTCGCATAACACATTCTTCCTAAAGCTAGTTGGCCTCAGGTTTTCCTAACCTGAGCTTCTGGATAGCAAGGGATGAATTTTCAGCTCAGTACTAGGAAATTACATCCCACTAGCACAAACAGAAGTTGCAGACCAGCCTCCCCACACAATAGGGTAAACATTAACCTTAATTTGCTCAGAAAACATTCGTAGAAGCTTCTATATTATATATTATATATGGAATACTTTTTCCCTGAACAATCAAAATATCCTTGCTTTTTATTCAGAGCAGCAGTGT
>VZTV01068984.1:600-13781 GCA_013400875.1 Anhinga rufa
CCTATGTGAATACCAAAAAGGATCTGTTCTTTAATCCCAAGACATCCTTAAGGCACTTCTTGGGTGTCTTTCACCAGCAATTTTTTCAGTAAACATTTCTTTCTATGTATAAAATGGCTGGAATAATGTGAGAGGGAGTAAGAACTCTTCACCAACTTAGAAAACAGCCATCTTATAAACTGACTGGCTTACTTTTTTATCAACACTAAACCACCTGTTGAAAGGAAATTGACAGCTTTTTGATGCAGGATGCTTACTGCATTGCTGAGAGGAGCATCACATGGCTTTCACATAGGCTCAGAGCTCTGCTGACATAAAGCATGTTGTAGGGTCAGGGCGTATGGTCTTTTTCTGGTTTTTACCACCAACAGTCATGCTGAGTAGGAGTCTTCTTCAAAGTCATCCAAATGAGACTATATCCACACTGAGGACGTTATTGGCCTGAATTGAATCTGCCCCTGATTATTTATAACTTTGATTAGTCAAAGTTTTGTTTTATTAAAAAAAAAAAAAAGTTAAAATCTGTTTTTAACAGATTGTGTGTGCTTTACCCCACACAACACACACCTCAGAAGTGTGACAAAACCAAAATTCTCAGTGATATGGAGCCAAAGATCTGCAAAATTATTCTCAGGAGTACAGAGCCAAAGAGCTGCAAAATTCTCCCAGATGCTTATTTTTAGGATGACTCCTATACCAGACTGACCAAAGGCTTTTAACACCTCAGACTGCTCCATCTGATGGGATATCACTGTCTGGAACAGAAAACTGCTGCAGTCTGAAACCCTTTTGGACTAGATGATCCCTGAGGTCCCTTCCAACCTGTGATTCTGTGATTATGTGGAGTGGCCACATCTGCATTTTCATTTGGCGTGGGGGAGAGTATGTGCATGTGTTTATGCATAGGCAATAGGCTACTTTCACATCTGGTAAAAACCAAACTTTTACATACACTTCTGGTTTGGGCCCATGCATGTAATCTGCATGTGTCTCTTCAACAACTGCTTTAAATTGCAGTGTGAGAGTTTATAGCAGCATTCCAGCTAAAGTGTTATTGTTATTTTATTTATTATTTAGGACTAACTCTTTATTAGACATCGTAAACAGCACAAGAAGAAAGAGCAGTCCTGATAAGACAGTTTTATAGCCTAAGACAAAGACATAAAGACAGCACACATTGGGAATGTAGTCATTAAAGGCAGCCTAACATAATGAGTATTGATCTGGTAAATTTTAATCCTAGGTTTTCCCTGACTAACTATGCTGGTTTAAGGAAAGCATTTAGCCTCTTCTCATCTATATTTCCCCAAGTACAAAAGTGAGGGAGATAACACATAGACACGTTCCCAGAACAGAGGAAAAATGAGTTTCTTCATGCCGTGTGTATCAATTGAATATCAGCTACTGTTCTCTAAGGGAACATGCCCACAATTCAGCTAGTCACAGATGTGCCCCGTTGCTTCCATTCTGTCCTGGGCTTCGGAGACATAGAAACAGGGGTTATTAGCTTTCAGAGGAGAGCATCATACCACTACTGTCCTTCCCTGGACAGCCCACTGTTTGCTATAGCCAAAAAAAATCTCGGCCCCGTGACAGGTAGAAGCAGTTGCAGTGTCTGACGCTTTGGTGCCTAACACCCAGGCCCTTGTGGAGGAGCCCTAAAGGCCTCATACAGTTCATGGGCAGAGCATGATGTTTCTGCACAGCGGGGCACCATTTGCAGAGAGCAAATAATTCACAATAAGCTCTTTGGGCACCCTCCTGAAACCCTGCTTCTCAGCAAAGTTGAGGTACCTCACTCAGCATCCACAGCTCAGAGCATTTTCCACCAAGTCAACACGTATAACTTTCCTTTGAAAAAGCATTCAAGAATTTCAGTGTTTCCTTCTAAAACACAGTCAGCTTTGCGGCCCATAACAAAATATTGAGAGATTTAATGCAGAAAGAGTCCTTTCTAGTATCTTCTACACCTGCCTCAGATTGAAGGGATGCAAACTTGCACCTCCGAGGCTACAAGGCTGTAGATTTCTTGGGAGCTGGGGTGGGAAATCTCTCACTGTCTCCTATTCAGAGGAGATGGGATTCATCCTAAAGTGCAGCTATGGTCACTTTTAAAAATATTTAATAGGTGTGGATAGCCTACTGAACCCAGCAAGTTGGGCTGCAAAGCACTTAGGATACAACATTTGGAAAAAGAGAGAGAAAGTGCACTCATGCACATTTGTATCTTAGTGGTAGGGGCAATTATCAGGAATAGCGGAGAAGTGCTGGCTCCCAATCCCTGTCCTTACAACTTTTTCTGTAACAGTTACATCAGCTGCCCCTAAGGGGTAATGGCTACAGGAGTCACTTCTGTGCATCACATCAAAATGGTCAAGAGTAAAGGCTCTCACCCCTCAGACAAGCAGCTACATCACAAGGTTGAAAAGCCATGTTGCCCTTATATTTTCTCCCTGGCTTAGTGAAGTTTGATTTCTTTGCTGCAAAATGGGCCACTCAGAATCATTTATAGGCCTTTGGATCAGATAATGAACCCTTTAAGCTGAGGGGGAACTGGACCAAAAATCTATATACTCTAGAGGAAGGCAGGCCACCCATAGACACTGTTTTGTGTTTGTGCTTTGTGGGTTTTTTTTAAAGTGATCCCAGATCCACCCTGAGAGGAACCCCTTTCCTGTGGAGTATAAGGCAGGCTCTGATCTCCCTGATGCCTACAGGGAGATGGAGGTAGAGCAGTGCCTCATCAGAGAGCCTGGATTTGGCTGTGGAGTAAGGTGGGTGCTAAGCAAGGCAGCCCGGGGCAGTTCTGGGCACACTCAGAAGCAGAACTGAGAGAATCTGAGGAGCTTTAAAATAAAACAGAAATGCATTGCCAGCTTTACAAAGCAGGTGGATGGGGGATTTCCAGGGTTTTTTGTTTGTTTGCAGACTTATGTTCTAAGTCCTGCTTTAAAAGCTTCCTTCTTTTATTGGCTCATGAAACCTTTATGCTTCCACTCTTCCCAGCTGCTGACATATAGCTGAAGCAAAAGGAGTAATCAATGTGTCTTCATGCCCTTGCAATACCTGAGGACTGCTGGTAGCTGGCACAGTTCAGATAAGCCACTAGGCTGCTCTAATTTATCCCTTACAAGTAACTGAATGCTTGGTGAAAGGCACTTCTCTCTCATGAACTGCACCGCTCAGACCTTGCATGCTTTCCAGAATCATAGCCTTTATATTTCTGTGAAATCTAAACTTTAACCATGGACTTGGTGTTTATGACATTTGCAGGTCACTATTTATGCCAGACATTGTGTAACCTTCATCTTAGAACTATGTCAGACCCCGTACCACCCTCTCTGCATCATTTCGGGGACTCTTCTCTGCACACTGTTAAAATCACTCATTTCTGTGAAAGACTGTGAAATGTATATTTGGAAGCTGAACCATCAAACATACATTCTTCTGATGATTTAATCAGAGATTTCTATTCATATTTCCAGAGGGGGGAAAAAAAAAGATAATGAGTCTGTCTAATAAACCTCCACATTTCTGCTTTATGTATGCGTATTTCTAGTTACTATATCACCACATGTAATAGATTTGCAGTTTATAAGTGTGTATATTTATAGTCAATTAAGTGTACTTGTTTTTACATAGTCTATATATCAATTGCATGTTTTCTAAGACAGCCAAAACACAACAAGACACTTAATGAGTGACCCCAAGGCATTGGCGTCAACTGTATAGAAAATTTAAATCTAAACATGACACTGGATGTAGTAAAAACAATACAATTAAATTAGAACACAATCAGAACAATAGCATCTCCTGCTTTGATATTGAAGATCTTTGGCTCTGCTTTGACATTTGTTTTTCATAAATTCCCTTGGCAGTTTATGCAGCAGCAGGCCAATATTCCATGACAACAGCCAAATCTATTGATATCTCTCAATTAAATCACTGGTTCTGAATAAAGGCAACACACCAATATGATATGGATCACTGTGGCTGACCTTTTAAATATAAAAGAAGACCAGGGATGCCATGCGGCACTGGTTGGCTTGTGCTTACACAGGCAGCAGCCTTTCTGACTTGCTTTGGAGGGAGCTGACTCTTGGAAGCTCAAAGAGATCCAGAGAATGAGCAAACAGCTAAGCAGTATAGATAATCAGGGGGTTGCCTGAGCTTGCTGTCTGGCCCCATTTGTCTGGAAACCTAGACAAAACTTAAATGGCCATGCAACTCCCCCAGCATTCTCATGTTCCGGGAAAGAGCCTGAAATTAAAGAAAGATGGTCAGAATGACAAGTTCCATAGCCCCTCTTTACCAGCAAATTTTTAAAAAAAGAAAAAACAAATAAAAAAACCCCCACAATTAAAAGGATCCTTGAGTAATTGCAGTAAAAAGGTTTCTGCATGAAAACGTGCATACCTAGGGCAGGGGCTGAACATTATTTCCTTACCTACATTTTTCTAGTTAAAGAAAAGTGAAACAAAACCAAACAAAACTGGTATCCTGCAGTTAAGGATCCTTGTGCAGCATCTAACTGTGCAGTGAGATCACAGAATCACAGAACTGTAGGGGTTGGAACCCCTACCCCCTCATCCAACCCTGCTGCGTGAGCAGGCACACTTAGAGCAGGGGGCACAGGACCGCGTCCAGGCGGGGTTTGAATGTCTCCAGGGAAGGAGACTCCACAGCCTCTCTGGGCAGCCTGTGCCACTGCTCTGGCACCCTCACAGGAAAGAAGCTTTTCCCCATATTCAGGTGGAACTTCCTGTGTTCCCACCTGTGCCCATTGGCCCTTGTCCTGNCTGGACACAGCACTCCAAATGTGGCCTCACCAGGGCAGAGTAGAGGGGCAGGAGGACCTCCCTCGCCCTGCTGGCCACACTCCTTTTAATGCAGCCCAGGATACCCTTGGCCTTCTTGGCCACAAGGGCACAGTGCTGGCTCAGGGTCACTTGCTGTCCACCAGCACTCCCAGGGCCTTCTCAGCAGAGCCACTTTCCAGCAGGTCAGCCCCCAATCTGTACTGGTGCCTGGGGTTGTTCCTCCCCAGGTGCAGGACCTTGCACTTGCTTTTGTTGAATTTCATGAGGTTCCCCTTGACCCAGCTCTCCAGCCTGTCCAGGTCCCGTTGGATGGAACCACAGCCTTCTGGTGTATCAGCTACTCCTCCCAGCTAGCATCATCAGCAAACTTGCTGAGGCTATACTCCATGTGTGGCTACACTACAGATGTGTGTACACAGCTTCATCTGAAAGCAGCATAAAGTTTGTAGGTGGGTTTCAAGGCAGAAAATAAACCAGAAGCATACCTCTCTAATAATGGATGCTTGCACATCTCAAGCAAGCTATATTTGAGGAGTGAAATGGCCTGGCCACATCCAAACACTGGCCACATAGCATCCCTCCTCCTACAATGAACCTTCAGCCCATGCCCTACAACGAGAATGCACCGATAGCGTGCACTTCATTACTACATGTTGTTGTGCCTGAATGGGATTTGAGTGTCCATTGGCCATGGCCCTTTGAGGCTCAAACTGTGTGGAAAATAGCCCATTGCAGGATACTTACTGCATCTGACTTCATAGCCAGTAGTTGTTAGCAACTGAAGTCTGGCTTTGGGAAGGTTGTTAACCACTGGAGAATAAATCACTGCAGCCCCACAGCCTATCTTAGATATGCTTTTCAACTTTTATATATATTCACAGGTTGTTTTTCCAACAGGTATTTATTGTGAAGTGTCATGTCTAGATTAAATTTGACTTCTGCAGACAGTGCCTCTTCTTAGCATGGACATAGAAACTGCTTTTCTTTATTAAGCCTGATGCCATTAATTTCACCCTTGAATGTCATTCAGAGGTTTCCATTCATGCTTTTTTAAGCATTTAATTACTGGTTGACTCAGGGGCCAAATAAGTAAGCAATGGGCTTGAACATATGGGAAAAATTGACCCTTGCTGCCAAGGAGTTAAAGTATTAAAGTGCATAAGCCATTTCCTGTAACAGTTGTCTAGCTAATTTTCAGTAAATTACTTAGTCCATGTATTTAATATTCAGATATAAACCCACTGACTCGGCATGGAAATGACATTACACCACTGTAATCACAGACTAATCTTTTACGACAGTGACTACACCCCCAAACTGCATCCCTCTAACAAGACTTCTCTGAGTTCAGAAACAGCAGCTTCTAAGCAAGTTCATTCACACTGCATTGCACCATCCATTGATGAGGGTAACATTAATGGGCACTGCTGCTGCATGCCTCCATGTAACTCCATAAAAATCAGGATATTCTTTAGTAAATAATGACTTAATGGGGAAGAATGTACTTAAAACGTACAATGAAATTCAATTCAAAAGATCACCATCATCTTCATTGTAAACATTTTCTGTACCAAAAGATAACACACTTCCGGAGCTCTTGGTGACAAACTCCCCTTCTCTCCACCCAGTGAATGACAGCCAGTCTACCGCTTATTTGTATATAAGTATTTGGCATAAAGGACATAGTAGTGCCTATAGATTAATAGTTTTCTCTATCTGATAATTTCTAGCTTAGGTTTAGATTTTAAGTGGTTTTAGAAGATGAAGGTGTTAACGAGTGGAAATAATTTAGTAACCTCTGAAGGTCAACACCTGCTAGGAAATTTTAAATTCAAGCTGACTTTCCATTAGCCCCATGTCTCATGTTGTGATTAAGTTGTAGATTGATCCCTTGTATTATGGCATTGCTCTTGAGGGAGCCTGAGCTGAATATACACTAATCTAAGATACCACTTCACCATCCCTGGTTTCTACCAGTGAGAAAGCACATTCTTGGCTAGTTTTATAACACAGGTGTCCCACTCTGTTATTTCTGGTTTTGCTGAGGAAAGCAAAGTGAGCAGTGGAGAAAGTACAAGATAATACTCTGATTTGTTGTTGTTGGTTTTTAACATTAAAAAAATATAACATTAATGTTACTCAGGTAAAAAGTACATCATGCAGGTTTCACTTTTTATTATTTTACAGAAATCATGCTCAACTGATGTTATAATTGAAGAAGAAACAGCAAGCCAACTCATAGGACCATGAGCATATGTTTGCTGTCAACAGAGAGACTCTCAGGGACTTCAATTAGTATTAGATTGCAGTCTTCATATTTACATTTAAAAGTATTCCCCTCTGTGTCCTTACACAAATTATTAGCCTATTCAAACTCAATAAAAGATCATTGTAAGATAAAAAAGTATGCATTAAGTATCTGACAGGCAGTGATTAAAGAAAAGCAATTTTGATAGCTGTCACTCTGGCACTTCTTTCTGGCTGTTCAACATGGGGATAGTCCCTCTCCGTGCCCGGTCATTTTGTATCCGATCACTTGGTGTGTCAAGAAGAAACAGAAATCTGCTCCTCTGCTTTCAAATGATTGTGTAAGACAGAGAGATACAAAAAAGAAAGGATCTTTCAGTATACTGTACTGCTGTAAAAAAAATCCCAAACCCAAAACCCTGTTGTTGATGTCTAAACACTTATATATTCACCTGTTGCTGTCCCACTGTCTTCCTGAATTTTCTAATTGACAAGTGCAAGTTAGAGAAAAGCAGTAACTAATGATGAAATGCTTTATCTGGATAAAACACCTTGTTGCAGTAAGTAGCATTTTCCTCTCTCTTTAGAATGCACAGACTGTATTCCAGGAATTAATCAAATAGCTGCTGTTTTCCAGGAATTCAGACTAGTCATAAAAGTATATTTAATTATTGTATAAGCAGTCGTATATGATAGATGGGTTCTGCTCAGTTGCCTTTCCATGAAATCAGACTCTTCTGACACTTTAAAATGCCTACAGTGGACTAGGACAAAGCTATGTAACTGGTCTAAAGCAAAAAAAAAAACTAGACAAATGCATGAGTAGTGGCAAAACTATCTTGATCCACAACATCTTTGTGAAACACGAGAAACAAATATTAATCCCAGACTACATGCAAAGCCAGACAGCAGATCCCTAGTTTAAACCATTGTTCCTGCAAACCTCTTTAATGCTTAAGAGTTCTTGCCTTAAAATACAAAAAGTGTTATAAACTAGGTAACCATTCAACATTTCATACATCCATCCATTTATATGGTTTATAATATCAGTATTGTACAAAAGCCCATATCCCAAAAAAGATCTTAAACAGATTAATGGATGTTAGAAACCGAACCAATTTGTATTACTGTCACAATAAAGACTCAGTACAAAAAATATCTTTATAATACTTAACTCCATGCAAGATAAATTTATATTGACCTCTTTGCAGCTGTACTTCCTACTCTTTCACAGGAAAAAAAATGCAACACAGAACAGTAAATATTTTCTTTTTTTTTTTAAAAAAAAGTTAACAAGATGGGCAACTAGAACATGGATGTGCATTATATTGACTAGTAAAAATGGTTATCAGCTGACAAGGTTTTGACTGGTGATGTGAAGTTCAAAACTGCATGACTTGACTCTGTAGTTCTGAACTCTGAGGCACAGAATACCCTTCAAAGGAACAAAGCAAGGAACAAGAAATCCTTTCAGACCCCTCAACAGAAGACTGGGAGCTCTGGGAGGGGCTCAGAGACGTGAAGTTATGGAAAAATGCTGAAGATCTCTTTATCAGTTCAGACTGCTCCGAAGTACCATCCTGCTCTGGAAAGTGACTTAATACAAAAATCAAAAATAAGAAATGGCAGATTCTTTACCATTAAGAGTTCACAGGTGTCAGCAGGCAACAGCTTCAGTCTAGGAACACAAAGCATGGGATTTGGAGGGGAGCAGTGTCTGTCAAAGAGCTCAGCATCCACCATACAATGTCATGCACACCATACCTGTTCTACCTGCTTGAACATCAGGCAAGCAAAGCTGTGAATCTGTCTCCTCCTGTGTTTTTTCATGAAATGGTTTTAGACATGTACTGGGGAGCAATAAAGAAATGTCTTTAAGTTGTCCTGTGTACAAGGACTGCTACTATTCCTGGTTTTATCTGAGCTAAAAGAGATGAAGCACAAGTCGTCTTTTAGTGTCCCTGCCATACAAAGGGCAGGAATAAGTTCTTAATGATTGCTACCTTGCTCAGTTCGGGCAATTTCTGCCTTCATTTGCATTCTCTAAAACTTCGCTGATACTCATGCAGAACCATAAAATGAATGTGAGAGCCTAATGCAGGATTACTTACTACAAGCTAATGTGGACCTCAGTTCAGGAACTCAGTAAGCACTTTGAAAACTGAAATTAAAACTTAAGACTTCCCTGACCAAAGTTTTTTTAACTTGTCAGCTTTCAATCTTTTGGATCTGAAAGCCATACTAGGTTCTTCCTCACTCAGGCATAGGAAGCAGTCAAGAAAAGCACTTTGTTCCAAACCTTGTAATTTGCACACGTGGTACAGAGAGAAGAAACTGATCTTTGATCTACATTTAATTAAACACTTTTCTCATAGACACATGAGCTTCTTCTTTCCTAACAGTTCATTCACTGGCTAAGAAGTGATTGTTTTTTCTAGTCATTATCAACTTTCACAGCCTTGCCAACAAGGCTCAGTACAGGAAAACCTGCATTTTGCTGACCAAAGCCAATAGATATGAGTGCAAATGTACATTTGCATCAGATTTGTTAAGGAAGGAAGCATTTTATCAGTTTTCAAAGTAAAACCACATTCTGAACTTTAAATTGGTGTAGAAGAGCCAGTTTTGGTGGAACTATAAGGCTCTCCGGAAATGTTAAGTATTTGCAGTTAAAACTCCTTTCCCAGCTCCTTTCATTCAAAGCCACAAGACATTCTGTGCTCACTTCCATAGGGATTTACAGGACTACAGCAAGGAAAACTTGCTGTGATAATAATGATTGCAAGAGAAGCCTCCAGTCCACAGCCTTGTTTGTGCTGGAATCGTGGTGGTGACTCTCCACAACACAGTCCCAAATTTTGGAAGAAAAAGGGAGAGTCATGGGAGTGACAAACAGAATATGTTTTTTATATTTTGTAGGCATCCCAGGAAATTGGTTCTTATCATTCAGTCAGCATTCGCAGGATAAAATATGTTGTGTGCATACCTTGAGTCCTATCTCCCTACTTTGGGGAAGAAGGTTTTATTTATTTCAAGTTGAACAAAAGCATAGACCTTTTCTTCAGACACTGCTATAAAGAAGACAACAGCTCAGCACAGAAGTTTTAAAGATGGCTTAAAAATTTCAGGAACAAGTCATCTCACTTGCTGTTAGTGTGGAACCTGGAATCCTGTTTACTACATGGAATTAGTAAGGTCTTCTGACAGCTAAACATTATTGTCACGTGAAAAGAGGGTTTTCAAGCTCTGGACCCTTATTACCTACACTGCTCTCCTAGTCCTTTCCATGGATCAACAGATCTCCATGACACTATCACACTGGAAAACTGAATCTATTGAAAATAGAATCAGGACCCAGAGGTAAACCCCTCAAACCTATAATTTGTCCAAAACATAATTGATTAATGAATCAGAAGTCTTAAAAAAACTTACCTTTAAAATTTGGTCTGATTCTAGCATCATAACCCGATGTCCTTCCCATCAATTTGTCCAAAAAATCTGAAGGAGACAGGGTCTGTGAGGGGGATTTTCCAGATCTTGAATCATGTTCTTTACAGAAAGTCGTCCTAAATAAATTATTAGCCACCATTAGCTAATATTTAGCGTGTATTGTATTCAAGTCATGGAGAAATTATAGAACTAAATAAAATTGTCTCAATTCAGTGAATGTAGCAATACTTTTACAGAAAAAATATAGTCTATTTTTCATCTGAAAACTTTATTCTAGAAATAAAATTGAGCTCACGGCAGTATGCATGGACACAATTTGCTATTCAGAAAAAAACTTAGCTTTAAAAAGAAATTTATTGCAGCTTTTAGACTTTAGAAGATTCAATTTATTCTTCATCTTAATGTGTAGAGCAATCTTACAGGGACTTTGATATCCTAATTCATATAATTGTTTTAATTACATGTATGCTGTTAAAACTATATGTTAACACTGGTTTAAGGTGGTCTCAAACTTCCAAACAATAGCTGGCAACACTCACCAAGCAACACTGAAAGATATAGGTTTGGTTAATGTTGGGAAGGATATGGGTGCAAAAAATGTTTTTTTACAGATGTTACCCAACAAAGATTTAAATCATGCTAGTCAATGTCTGGATTCTTCCCCAACATGGCAAAAATGGTTCCAGAGTCAGTCACATCTGATCTTAGGGGTTTTTTTACCAATGAACATCGAGTAATAAATTTTATCAGTCATTATCACCAGCTGGTATTTATATGCAAGCTCTTGGAGCATATCTCTGTTGTCAAGATTTAAGAGCAAACTTCTGGTACCATTATCATGCATGTAAAACACTCTGTACATGTTACATATTGCAAGCACATTAAATAATGCAGAGAAAGAGAATTTAGGAGTTCCCCATGGTTGTTCCCTAGGGAAAAAGACACTAGAATGAAATGGTCATATTTGATGTGTAGAGGCACAGATTTCATCATAAAGCATTATCTACATTCTTAAATAACCAATTTCATTGTATCTATGTTTCAATATAATCTTTGAGCTATATTAAAAGTAATTCTATGACTGTACCTTCTTAACCACTCTCAGTTTAAATATTTGCCCAAAGGGAGCCACTCAGTTTCAGGAGTGTTTTGTGGTGTTTTTTTGTGCATTTATACACAAGTGTGAAAAAATTAGATATACATGTGAGCATCTGAAAGAGAAGCAAATATCAAATCCTTTATTCCTTTATCCCTTTACAAAAGCACCAGAATCATTAAGAGGCAAGGGGATAGTAAATTCTTGTGGTGTGATTCCCCGCGGTTTTTTCAGGTTCCATTTACAGGGGGCAGTTCCTTCTTTTTGCTTTTGTCAATGACATGGTACCATTACAAAAGATCTTTAATTTTTAATACATAGTAGATGATATTCCCCACTTAAATACTAAAAACATTCAGTTAAGATAATAAAACTGGAAAATTAATCCAGTGCACTTATTTGGGATGTTGCTGTACAAATTGCTTCTGTTTTCATTCAGACCCCACTAGTTATGAGTTGCGTTGTGATCCCAGACTCACACTATAAACACTGTTTCACTCTGTCACTGTATGCATACCTCATTGCTCATATAAAAACACTTTGTATGTGTACAGGTAGATATACAGCAGTGTACAGTAAAATCATGAAACTCAGCTAAAATGGTGTTTTGGTTAATAAGACTGACCTGTTTGCTTTATACTGCAAAAAGTCAATAGCTGAAACAAAAGCGCATGAAAGGTTAAAAAAAATAAATTAGAAACAGCAATCATAGGTACTGGTACTTTAAGTGAGCACAATACTGGTCTGATCCAGGGTTTTCCCAAAATCAGAGGACTGGTTCTCTAATTGCAGATAACTACATCCCTGACAAAACTGGTTCAATCGTTTCCAAAGGTTGAAGAGGAGGGAACCAAGGCAACTTCTTAAACAACCTCTGGTGGGAGCAGAGAATTTGCATTTTGGAAGAAAAACTGAAGAAAATGTTTTTAGCTATATTGATATTCAGTGAAAAAAAAAAAAAAAAAAAAAAAAAAAGAACAAGTCTTTGAATCAGAGGAATGGGAAATAGATCACCCAAACTTGAGATTATTATTTTTTGTGTTTGTTACCAAGCAACGAGTCTCCGAGTGTAAAAGGGATAGCCTATATAGAACGAACATGAAATACTCTCAAATATGGCAAACAAACTAGGTTAATGTGACGTAGTATCTTTATAGTTATGATTTCCACAACCTTTTGACAAAAATCATCACATAGAATCGTATCACCTACCTGAAGTGGTTTGTCTCTAAGAAAAATGCAAACAAGGTTGTCAAAATTTTCACTAGCTGCCGGTTCATTCCTCCTGCTTTCTGTGATGATTTGGAAAATATCCCAGAAACGATTCCAGAGAGATGCGGGGGAAAAGTGAGCTGGTGCTGCCTAGATTCCCAAATTCAGCAATAGTTTAATTTTCTTGACAATCGGGAAGAGAAGGTCTGGATCTCTACAAGCTGGGGGTAAAAAAGAAGTGCCAGTCCTTGGAATCATGGTCAGGTCAAGCCTAGGCTCATCTCCGGCAGCCAGCGCAAAAGAGACAAAGCATCAGACCTGGCCGTTCCCCGCCTGGCTGTTTTATTTTTTTATTT
>VZTV01068984.1:14419-36011 GCA_013400875.1 Anhinga rufa
GGGGTAGGACCTCCCCTGCCGTGGCGGGGAGAGGGAGGAAGGAGCCCCTGCTGCCCCGTGGCCGAGGGGCGAGTGCCAAGAAGAGTGGCCCCTCTCTTGGGAGCTACTCCATAAAGACCCGAGTGGGTGTGAGGAGGAGGAGGGAAGAGTGGTCTGTGAGGAGTTTGTGGAGGAGCCAAAGTGGGGGAGATTGCATAGCTTCCAATCGTTACTTGGTTTTATTTCTCTTCTCCATGTGGTAGAGAAGATAATGACAGGCAGCTTACAAGGGGATGTTTCCATCTGCAGAGCCCGGCATGCTGGAAGGAGACACTTTGTCTCTTTATACATGGGGAGTTGCAAGAGGGGATGCAATTACCTGGAATCCCGCAGACGGCCAGCGACAGAGCAGGGCTGAGGCCCAGCTGTGCTGCTCCTCAAAGTCCCAGTCCTGTGTCCTTCCCCCAGTGCTTCCCACAACTTTAATTGCTCAGTTACAGGTCCTCACATTAAACCCAGGCTGTCACTGAGCTGTTGAGTTGGTCAAGGGAAGGAAGATAATAACTTGCCCCTCTGAAGCACATATAGTGACTGATGAAAACTCTGCTCAACACACTACCACACCTAAAGCATTTTAGTAACATGGTTTTAAACGAGCAGTGGGGGAATCTCATCTTGCGATGTTCAGGGAATGTAAAATGTTTTTTCCTCTCCTACCACCATGGTTTTCGTTCCCTCCCTGCCTCCCTCCCTCCCTTCTTCCCTCCCACTACCAGTTACTCTCTGGTTCTGTGTACACTGCAACACCCTGATGCTTCCCTGCCAGTTCAGTTGGTTCCCATTGGAAAATCCTAAATTTTGTGTAAATCAGATTCAAATCTGTTTCAACAATCTGGAAACCAGTTCCTGCAAAGAAGGTGTCATTTTTACCTATCTTGTACTCCCCAAATAAATAAATTGCTCTTCAGTTTTAAGTCCAGCTGTATTCTCCTGCCACAGAACCAGTCCACCTGCACGCTGCTTCACTTCCATGAAAGTACTTGCACACACACTTCTCATATCTCCAAGTAAAAGCCCTACCACTTCATGACAGATACTCTTATCACAGTTATAGTCATCTTCAAAAATTGCTTCTGAAAAGTAGTTGTTCTGTTCCCACGTTAGCAAGAGATCAAAGCCACTTACCATTCATTAAATGAAGCTCAGTCATTGCATTTTGTTTATTTTAATACTGTTGGACATGCCTGAAAAAAGCCTGCCTCACTAGCTATTGGTAGGTGCAACTGCTAGATAATACAACATCTTATGTACAAATAAATTAAATAACTGGAAAGAGCAGTTCAAATATGCAAATGTAAGTTAAATCCTTTATTGCCTAGCCTGCTGAGTCTATGTCAGTAGGATAAAGGAATGTCCAGCAGAAGAAAGGCCACAGAATTTGTTTTTATTAAAACTATCAATGTTTAACAGTAGGTGTTGAGGACTGATGCTGAATCACTGCACTGTAACATCCTCTAACCTTTTCAGAAGATAGGTTCTCCTGCTAACATATGAAAGAAGAGGGGTTGTGTTATGTCTCTTACTGCAGCGCCTTGTTCCGAGAAATAAAGCTCACAAAGCTACATCTGGAAATAATGGAATAGTTTTGAGTCAACAAAGACGTACTTTTCAAAATTTGTGCCTGTCCCCATCTAGATAGGAACCCAATAACACTGCTATATATTGTTACCTTGGGTTAAAATAAATAGAGAAATTGGAAAGTGACAATTTCTATCAGCTGCAGGAAAAATCTTTAACCTACACTGCCACCTGCTTAAAAGTGTGGGGAATCTCAGGACTGCTTGCAGAGTTCCTAATGCAGAAATCACTGAATACGGCAGGTATCTTTCAGATGAGGCTGTTCACATGGATTTTGTGACATGACATGCTTTTAAAGACCTATAAATGTTCATTACCTTTTTGGGTGGAAGAAAGTAACTGAACAATTCTCTGAATTTTCTAACTAGAGAAAACCTACTTGAAAGTCTGCTTTTCAAGATTTAGCTGCTAGCGGCCATTTTCTGCTCTTCACGGCTATTTGAAATGCTAAATAACTATATCCCTAAGCTAAATAAAAGTTGCAGGAAATTCTTCAAAATAACCTGCCCTTAATTGGGGTGGGGGTTGTAAAAACATGGTGAGAAATGTAATGACGAAATTTTTTAGTATCTACTCCCTCATTCCTTAAACCTCCAAACGCCTAGAGGCTTCAGTGACATGTTACTCAGCATGGTGGTTACATGGAAGTGCCAAACAAAACTTAATTATTGAGGGTTGAACATAGTGTGTTACTGATACTAACTTAAGGAACAGCAATGTTTGCTCAAATACCTCTCTTCTTGAAACTCTGAGGGCTCAAAGCAACTATTTTCTCTAATCAGAGGGTTCCAGATTAAGCTCCCATCTGTATTGGGGGGGGGGGGGGNAGGTTGTTTATAGTTGTTTTGAATACTGTAAGTCTAAGTTGTCATTCATCCACAATTAAATAGTGTCTATAAAATGCACACTCAATGGTGAAGGATGATTCACAGCTCTGCAGGTCAGGGGGAACCATTTGGAAGCAGTGCACCTGGATGTACATGGTGCTTCCCGCTGTCCCTTTCCTGGGCAGAAGCCAGAGCTGCAAGGAGTACAGCCATCGATGTGCAGTAGTGTCTGGATGAGCTGTGTACACCAAGTTGCACAGATACGGTTCTTTCCAGTGTCACTCATCTGTTATCTCTCACAACACATTTCTGACAGCAGCAGAAGTGTGGCAAATGAATGGGAGTCAAGGACTCCCACCCAGGATGGGATGGAGAGGCTTGTCGTAAAATGGCGCAGGGAGGTGAAGAAAGGTGAGAGGGAAGTGCTCTTCTTCTGGTGAAGAGGCTAAATAACACATCCCCACGGTTCCCCAGGCATATACCAAAGCTTAATAATTGTACTAAATATGAAATATTATGTCAAGTACAAACTAATCCAGTCATTTCTCTATTCCAGCTGAGTTTCTTAAGCACTAACTGCTGGGCAGAAAACAGGAGAGAATCACCCTATTTCCATGTAAATGGTTTTATAACAGTTAGTTGATGGCACATGATTTATATTTGTTTGTACTGTGTGTGCATTTTTGGAAACCTATGAAAAGGAAGAAATAAGGTCATACCACTTTCTCAAATTATGATAAATAAGTGATCCAGAAGCATGCTTCTGAGGAGACAAAATCCTTCACTTCAAATATGCAATTAGTGTCTATAAGAAGAGAAAATTCAATATAACTTTCAAAATGTTATGTCAGATTATCATAATTGTTGGATGTTTGTTAACAATGCCAAGTGTATTTCAATATACTGCCAAATATAAATGAATAAAGAGTAAATTCTATGTAAAAGGTCCAATTATAGTGAAGGTAAAAGCTAAAACAAAAACCTGAAGGTAATCTAACATGACTGCATGATGAGCTAAGGGTAAGAAACCAACTGGCCTGTTTTTTGAACTGTGCTGTAACAAATTGTGTAAAGGATCAAAAAATATGAACAAATCCTGTTTCTCTTTAATGTCAAGACCTGTGTTAATAAGAATGGTCTTTCAGTGAATGACAGTGATAGCCGTAGTTATGTTAGGACAAGGCAAAAGCTGTCAGCTGTTCAGCTGCCAATATGAAATCAGATGAAGTATTTAAAACATTTTTATATCTGACATTAACAGATATAACAAAGCATTTGCCAAGACAGCTCCATTTTGCATATATTCAAAGTATTTTCACATCCTCCCTTCTTTTTTCTTATTAGTTGCCCGAGTCTCTCTTCTTTATTACGTATTACACAAGGCCTGTTTAGGTGACTGATAACACTTTACTCCTCATGTAGTAACAGAGAAGCCATTACAGAATAGGGGGGTATTTCATACAAATAAAACGACAACACCTGGCATTTAAAGTAGGATAATGTTGGAAATAAGGGAAGATATTAATATAACATTATATATACTCCAACCTGTCCAGATCTCCTTTGGGAGTAGGAGGAGGAAGAGAAGTTAAAATGGGCGACATGCTCAGTCCTTGACCTTCAGTCCCAGTATGTAGATCATACTGGGAGGGGCTGGTAGATATCCAAATAGGAGAAAAAATAGTACTCAGAAGATCACAAAATTGTTCATACCCCTCCTTTCATATTGCCTTCTGACAATTTAGATATGAATCTGAACCTAGCTCTTTGGTGTCATTTATGACGTAAATTCCTTAGGACAATACATATTATATATCACAGATTTCAAGAAAGTATCCAAAGCAAACCCTTCCACCAAAGGTAGCGTCTACTAATGATGAAAAATCAGACTTAAACTTTAAGCTGTTGTCTTACTCTTTAAGTCTTTGCTTGTGAAATTAGAATGTACTTATTTGGAAATACTTGCTGGCTTAGTGGAAGGGACCCCAGTAGCCAGAACTGGTCCCAGACCTGTTCCAGCAGTGCATTTCTCCCTCTTTGCACTGTGCTGTTTCAGTTTATGATAGCCAGGAGGCAGAGGAGGTCGCATGAATTTACAGGGTGCTGTCCATTGCCCGCCTTCATGTAGAGTCCAGGAAGAGGGCAAACAGCAAATAACCTTGTATACTTCTGCATACGTACATCCAAAGTGTAGTTGAGTGAGTTGCAATAAAAGTTCTTGTTCCTTTGTATGTGTCTGGACTTTGAATCACCACCCCTAAGTCATCACTACTACAGGAAAACAGTCTACAACTCTTGTTTTAATCTCAGTTGAATGGAAACATCATCAGTTACATTTCTACAAAATACATCACATGCATGAGATTACTAAGTGGGGCAACTGAAAAGAAAAACCAATGATGTGAACTACATTATTTTTGAGTTTGCCGTATATGACCCCATACTCAACAAATTTATTGTAAATACATGCTCATGCCCACCGCCTTTGTTTTTTTTTTGTCTGAGCTAACCACAGCTATGAGAGACAAGTTTACTGCAGGAAATCAATAGGCCATTCATTTCTTAGAATTTGGTAGCCGAACTCAGTGCCTGACCAACATTCATTCAGCTTCAGTATTTCAAGTTTTTTAAGTTCTGACAGAAACAGTGGCAAGAAAGAACTACACAAAAGATTTATCTAATGTATGTCTGACAGGATGACTAACAAAGAGTTCTGTTATAATAAGGTGATTTATCTAGTGAACACTTGCTTCCAATGTATATATATACACATGAAAATTCTGTCACACTTCTTGATTTCATTTGCAGTAATTATTTTATTCCAGATGTTATATATTAACCTGATGAACAAAATATCTTACTTCTACTGTAGATTAGAGACTTCAGCAGACAGCAGCATTGTGTAGTAACGATGAGTAATGCTGTGCATTGTAATCAGTTTAATCATGTCTTCCCTTAATGCCTGTAAGCTGAACTTGCTTCTGTTCTGATGGTATTATTTTGTAAATTTTAGTCTTTGATATTTAATCAAGTATGCATTCTTCCTGGCTTGCAACAAAACAATTTTTTACCCCATTTAATGCTTATCAAGCTGATTCAAAATAACATTTTTAAATAGACTTTACAATATGGCATCTGATCTAGCCATAAGGATGCTGAGATCCGAAGTGGTGTAATCGTGTATGCAGACTGAAGAAAAGCTGTAAAGCTTAATTTATTTATAAATGGATTACAAGAGTTTCTTTAAGATGATCTTTTAATTTTATATGCCTGGTGAAGAGCGTGATGAAAACAATCATACTACAAAACATAGATGATTTAGATAATTATGTGTGTTCGGCTTATGCTGGTTCTACCTTACCAGGATTACCCATTTCCTAGCAAATCCAAAATGCAGAAGCATACTTATTTTCAGTACTGTTAACAAATGTGAAAAAAAATCAGAATAGAAAGGGGAAAATACTTCTTCCCAGGTGATATTTGGGCACTTACCTGTGGCATTTGCACTACAAAGTTCTCTAGTCACTGTCATTCAGTCAGTCACTATGTTTCCCATGTATTTATAGCTGACCTAATGCTATTGAATCCCAGCTAATTTTATATTTACTTTTTTTTTTAACACAGGTATAACTGTGAGGTGTTGTCGTGGTTTAACCCTAGCTGGCAACTAAGGACCACACAGCTGCTTGCTCACTCCTCCCCGGTGGGATGGGGGAGAGAATTGGAAGGGTAAGAGCAAGAAAACTCATGGGTTGAGATAAAGACAGTTTAATAGGCAAAGCAAAAGCCGCACATGCACACAAAGCAAAACAAGAAATTCATTCACTGCTTCCCATGGGCAGGCAGGTGCTCAGCTACCTCCAGGAAAGCGGGGCTCCATCACATATAACCATTACTTGGGAAGACAAAACACCAGAACTCTGTGAACATCACCCCTTCTTCTTCCCCCAGCTGTATATGCTGAGCATGACATCATACGGTGTGGGCTATCCCTTTGGTCAGTTGGGGTCAGCTGTCCCGGCTGTGTCCCCTCCCAACTCCTTGTGCACCCCCAGCCCACTCGCTGGTGGGGTGGGGTGAGGAGCAGAAAAGGCCTTGGCTCTGTGCAAGCACTGCTCAGCAGTAACTAAAACATCCCTGTGTTATCAACACTGTTTCCAGCACAAATCCAAAACACAGCCCCATACTAGCTACTGTGAAGAAAATTAACTATCCCAGCCAAAACCAGCACAGTCAGAGAACAACATGCTGTCGCTATAGTGTGAAGTATGCAATAAGGTATCAACATTCCAAAACAAATACTGACGTGTGCTCTGAAAGGTTTGTTTTGTGGTTTTCCACACCACAAAAGTGTCTCTCACTTTCATTTTTTTCTGTAGTGTTTAGTGGAGAGGAGTGTCAAGAGCAAACGTGTGTGAATGTGGGGGTGCATAAATGCTTTCCCCCTATTTTTTCCATGGTTCTAGCTACTGGGAGGGAAAGTGCTTTTTCTACCTCACCTTACAACCTCTTTGGTTTCTGTGGTGCAGTGTAAAGAGGGAAGGATCTCAGTTTCTGCATTCCAGTGACTCACCGCTAGCTTTGCAGCCACCTGGTCACAGGCAGAATTTGGGTATTCGTGTGATAAGGAGTCTATTAAACTTCAAAATCAGAGGAAAGACCCCAAGATGTGTTGCTCCAGACTCACAGGCTACATGTTATTGGTATACACATTCATAATCAGTTTTCTCTATGAATAGAGGTATCTGCAAGGTATCCTCTAAGTCATTAGCAATGTTAGAGATATGATTGTTTCTTAACGTTAGAGCATCTGTTTGCCTATAACATTAATACATGCTGTGGCAAGGTCAGGTTCTTGGGACCTAGAGGAATTAAAATGCTGCTGAGTTATGTCTCAGTCACCTGTAAGGCTGTCTGAGATCCAAAGATGAACGGTGTCCCAGAAAGGGTGATTTATTTGTAAATGTATTGAGCAACATTAGCATGCTATGTGATTTTATATAAAAGACTTTCTTGGATTCTTCCTAGCATACACTGAATAATACATAGCACTAGAAAAATTGCATAAACCATTATTTAAAACTTGTTGAAGAAAATTGTATTATTCAAGAAGTGGTATACAATCATATAATTAAAGGCTATAACATAATGCATTATTCATTATGGGGTAAAATGAATATTGCCCATAGATTTCCTGACTGGAATGCTTAACCATGCAGGTTTGTGTTCTCTCACCTTGATTTTTGTGTGAAATTTTTATTAATTCAATGTTTAAATGATCTTCTCACATCTGGTGGTATTCACTGACAAAACCAGTACTGAGTGATAGAGAGATAATATAAAGAAAAAATTCATTACAAAACACATATTTGGAAAGTAATTAAACAACAAGTTTCTATTAAACATTTTACCTGTATTATTGCTACTGCCCTGACAGGAATTTGACTAATGCTTATTAACTTACCGCATTGAACGGTAGCCTATAGAACAGTTGTAATAAGATTTTATGAAGAGTTACCAATTTAAAATTTCCATTCCCTCCCAGTGCATGTGTGTAATTGCTATCGACACCAATGTGGGTTACACATTCATTGCACAGTATGTACAGAGAGAAGAATAAGGCTCCCACAGAGAAGGTGGATCGGTTCATATCTATCTCTCAATTGTTTACACTCTAGGGAATAAGCAAAGGTCATTCTCCCAGGATTTTCTCCTTTCCTGCCAAAGTATGAGCCAAATTAAAGTCAATTGGAGTTTCATTGGAGCTTTCAGACATTGTAAGTATTCAGCTTGTTAAACAGGTTTGTTTCAAAGCTCTTATTTTGCTATTTCATTCAAAGCTTTTATAAACAAAACAAACAACAAAAAAGCCTGCTTTGTTTTCACGTAAATTCAGTAAAAGCTGCTTATGCCAAGGTTTCAGTTATCTCCACAGTAATATTTTATAGTTAGGTAGTTACTGCATCTTCTGAAATCATCTGGGTGGTGGTGTGTCCTAACAACATCCCAGAATCTAGTATTCATAACCGAATATATTTTGGCAAAATTGGAGTGTTCAGCTTTTGCTTCTTCAATAATCATTAGTATACAAAAAAAAAAAAAAATCAAAGCCTTCCTAATAACACAATCTTAAAATACTAAGATTGTCTTGCAGCTGTTGATATCTGTATTAAAAAAAGACAAGAACAGTACTGATTTTTTGAAAGAAAGATATTAACCAGCCACTAGTTAAAATTGTGGTGTTATGGAATTAATCCTGATAGCAAGCTAGAGACTGACACCAATACAGAAAGACAGCCTTCAAGTTCATTTAAGCAAATATGGATCCGGGAGCAATCAGCACCCAAAGCATAGCTACAGACCCTTAGTGATACACTTAGACCATTTCCATGGTCCAGTTAGAGACACAGTGACTCTGGACTGCCAGCACCCACAGATTTTGTCCTTTTCTCTTAAACTTGAGATCTTCCCAGCTAAAACATGCAATTTTCTGCCTAATGTAGAACATCTCAGTCATATGAATTATAAAGGACTTTAAAATCATGGGAAAACATTTTTACAATAAAATAAAACAAATCCTATAAATTACACTTTTGTTAGTGACACTGAGAAGAAGGCATCATTTAAAAAATTACCCAGACTGGATCATTTCCTTTTTTTTTTTTTTAAGGAAAAACCTCCCTATAACATGAATAAAAATGCCAGTACGGTGCAGATTTTATCTTTGAAGCCTGTGAAGCTTTCACTGAGACTCAGAAAGCAGCAAGTTATCACCCAGGAAAAGGTAGGAACTATCTTACATCCTCTAACCCCTCTGTGGTGCAAGCCAAGGCAGGTCTCATGTCTGGCTGCCAGATCTGATATTTCAACAGTTTATCAGCACTTCTAACTCTGCTCTCTTGGTTGCCAACCAAAAATTAGTTAGGAGCAGGGTCAAGAAAAAGCATATTTTCACTATAAATGCAGAGGAAAACCCACCACCACAGCAAATGTGTAGTTCTTACATAGTGTCTCCTTAAACAGATCTTGAAACAGATGAAGGTGGATATGTCAATTTTCCCAGTATTTAAGCTCAGAATTGCAATTCACATGCATGTGAACCCTTTGGGCACCTGAAGGCAGCCTTCTAGAAAACCTTCAGATAACTCAAGTTGGCATCAGCCTGCCTTACCCTCTCCCACCTCAGCCATTACAAACAGTGAATCCCAGCTGCAGCACGTGAATCCTCATGCACTCCAAGATGCAGAAAGCTCAGCTGAAGGTGTTCTACAGACATGTGTTCTACAGACAACTGCTGTCTTGGAGCTGTGGGACTGGAAATCCACAATGTTTATTGAGAAAGTAATTCATGTCTTTGAATTAAACCAAAAGCTCACGTTTCAGTTAACTGACTATTCCTTCTTTCTCTTTTGAGAAAATTTTGCTAGGATGCTGAGGTCTTCCTTGTGACAGTATGATTATTTGGAATCTTTTAATGTGGGGATATCCTCTGATATCAGTTGTGGGATAACACAAAGTAACTGGAATATGAAAAAAACAATCACCAAGTTAAGATAAATGGTAATCAGTGTATAATTAATGAATCATCTTTCCTATTGCGTTTAACCCAGGAGGATAATCAAATGTGCTTCAAGCCAAACTAAAGTGTGATATACTCTACCAAGTCCTCCTAGCAGGTAGGTGAGGTGCTTTCAGACTTTTAAAAACTTAGATTTATTTATCTAGTAGACCTAACTAGTCCCTTTGGAGTATTTCAGAAGATGTTTCTATGAGTTATTCATATAACCTGGTTTTAGTATTTGAAGGCTTATAGTATATCATTGATAGTGCTTTTTGTAAATAAGCAGTGCAGAGAATTTAAAAGATTTATTTTACATATACTCCGACCATATCCTTCTGTTACATTGCTACCTAATTTCAATGCTGGAAATGGAAACTACCCTCAGTTCACAAGGGAAGCTTTACACAGTTAAATTCACTTACTTATTCCATATTCAGCTCATGAATGTTAGCCTATATCAATGTTGCTTTTTTTCTCTTTTTTTTACAGAAACACTGCAAGGAATATATTTTAAATTTTCTATTTACTTATTTTTGGTTTTTGCATCTAAATTCTCTTCCCTGATCTGCATCACTGATTTCTACATGTCTTCATATAGAACTCATATTGATATCAAGAGGAGTAGTGACTATTTAAGACTTGATTTACCTCCTAATGCAATCAAAACAAGTCTGTGTTCTGACTTCAATTAGGACTGATGTTCATTGGGAAAAGCTGAATAAATATGCAGAGAAGGAAAAGGAAAGTTCAGACCTTTGCTTCCTTTTTTATTATAATTGCTTTTGAAGCAACTTTTTAGAAATGTAGAAATGATATCTCTCTGAATAAAAATGCTAGTCTTTTCCATTTAGCAAGCATCAATCTTTTTGTCCTGTATTTTTGTTACAGCACAGTCTTCCTCCATTTAATTTCCTTTCTTGTGATGGAATATTATTCATGATGTCTCTGATCCTTCACAACAAATTCACAAAGCAGTCTAGTCTCTTCCACATTATTTATTTGCTTTCATTTTTTAACATATATCCACAAAGTAACCTCCCACTTAGTGATATGCTAAACACTGGTTCAGTCCCACAAAAAGCACTGCTCCCTAAAATATCCTGGACAGTAAAGATCATCCAGTTCCTGTGTGGCCATGAACGTCATGTAGGGCTTCCTGCCACATTACAAAATTCAGGACATTACTGAAACCCTGTCTGAAGCATTACATGATCTCAACAAGTGGCAAATACCCATAATAAGAAATGCTCCTTTTCCCAACACAGACCTATGAGAGACTTTTTAGGATGAGTCCCCATGAAGACAAACCTAGACTTACTCCACAAGCAAAATAACTTAAAACGAAGCTGGTGTTCAAGCTACAAGGGAGCAATCCTATTTGGATAAACAAGGTAGTATCATTTATATGTGGGATGCTGTATGGATCTGGGTAAGGATCTAGAAACATTATTCAGATTATCTCATCACTAAGCCCAATGAACACAATCTGACTGAAGAGCAGTGCTTCCGGGCCATCAGTGCAATACTTCTTGGACAAAAATCTTGTTTCAGGACAGCTGCCTGGGAACACTGAGAAATCTGGCGCCGGAGCACTGTCACCTACACAGAGTTTTCAGAACCCTGAAGCATCCCCAGCCTTCAGCCTCACCTGATTCTATGGGAATCCATCTTAAAATTTAGCCACTATGGCTAAAGAGAAAGTACAGGAAACTTTTCCAATTCAAAGGTTCTATTTCACTTTGCAGGCACCTTCTGGATTTTTATGATCCCACTTGTCATTTTAAACTTAGCCACAGCAGCAATAACCTGTTTTCTTCACTGGGTGGAAGTGATGAAACACCTTCCCTTTATCTCCATATCAAAATGTTACATGTAGTCTTGACTGAATGACAGTCCAGCTACAGAAATTTCTGTTTGACTTCCTCTCTCACCTCTGTGAGGAAGACACCTGAGTCACTGGGGACGTCTGAAGCACAATGGTCACCTGAGTTGATTACTTGACTCAGTCACCCAGAACAACAATGAAATGTGGGTCTAAGTTTCCATGGAAATGATACAAACAAGGTGAAAAATTATATATACCAACAAGTGGATGCCAGATTTGTTGAATCTTCTGTAGAGTTATAAAAATAAAATTAGCTTAATCAAATTTTTATTCATACTTTTTTTTACACAAGCTGACATTTACTGCAAGTATTTTGGAGGTATTTGCCAGTTCTTCTTTGTTCAGTTACAGATAATTTAATAAAATGTCTCTGAGAATTTGAGGCGGGGGTGTTAATGCCACCTTCAGAGCAGGAGGTGGTAAGATCCTTCATGAACCATTGGAGCTAATTACAGAAGTTTTAGATGGCTGATTATTAAGGACAACAGTATTTTTCCTAACTGATAAAACCTCATTTTCATTCCTAAAGATTAGCCCTCATTAATCTAAAGAAAAGCAGCAAGAAAACTTCTGAAATTCCATGTACAGTTTGTCTATATCCAGCTAGACATCTCAGTGACACTTGCAGTACTTTTAAAAAGGGGAGGGCTTTATAATCACTAATAGTACGGCTTGTCAAGTACTGTTCCATCCATCAAATCAATTTTTTTTTGGCTCATCATATCCATAGAACAATGAAGTGAACCTCAGGTCCTTTACACCTGTTTTTCATTAAAATGTAGTAGGAAATGCAGATGCAGCAGGAAAAAATGAACCATAAACATCTGACTTTATGTAAGATAGATAAATTGGTAGCCACATATTGTGTTTCATGGAAAACGTTAATGGAATTTCCACACTGAGAACAAATGAAGCTTTTAATCCAATGTTTAGAAAGATACACACACATGTATGTTTAAAAGTAGTATGGTAGAGCTTATGTATTAATGTTTTTGTTTCTCAAAGAATATTGAACATTTTTCAAAAATTAGAAGACTACATATATTGCTTTTTTTGTTTTTATTTTCTGCTCATGCGTATATCTCAGAGTCAGGTATCTTCTGGTCTTCCTTCTACCTGGACTCTGAAGGGCTCTAGTGACTGCATGCTTAATACTGCAGGAAGAATGAATTCATTACTACATCTGATCATATGACAAGATTGAAACTGCCAACAATCAACAGGTGGTGGACAGCAAGCTGACCCTGAGCCAGCACTGTGCCCTTGTGGCCAAGAAGGCCAAGGGTATCCTGGGCTGCATTAAAAGAAGTGTGGCCAGCAGGGCGAGGGAGGTCATCCTGCCCCTCTACTCTGCCCTGGCGAGGCCACATTTGGAGTGCTGTGTCCAGTTCTGGGCCCCCCAGTTTAAGAAGGACAGGGAGATGCTTGAGCAAGTCCAGTGGAGAGCCACAAGGATGATCAGGGGACTGGAACATCTCCCTTATGAGGAAAGGCTGAGAGCCCTGGGTTTGTTCAGCCTGGACAAGAGAAGACTGAGGGGGGATCTTATCAATGTTTATAAGTATCTGAAGGGCGTGTGTCAGGAGGATGGGACTGGACTCTTCTCAGTGGTGCCCGATGACAGGACAAGGGGCAATGGGCACAAGTTGGAACACAGGAAGTTCCACCTGAATATGGGGAAAAACTTCTTTCCTGTGAGGGTGCCAGAGCAGTGGCACAGGCTGCCCAGAGAGGCTGTGGAGTCTCCTTCCCTGGAGACATTCAAACCCCGCCTGGACGCGGTCCTGTGCCCCCTGCTCTAGGTGTGCCTGCTCACGCAGGGGGGTTGGACAAGATGATCTCTTGAGGTCCCTTCCAACGCCTACCATTCTGTGAGTCTGTGAAAAAAAGAGAGAAGAAAAAAGTCTGCACCAGGTTTTGGATCAAACAGCTTGAAATGGTCAGCAAATTTATTCCTGTCATAACATAAACTGAACTATAGCTGTAAACACTAAGAATTTTCTTATTTGATGCTAAGTCCTGGAAGTTATCTTACCCATATTGTTGGTATAGGTATTCAAAAATACCAACACTGTGACACACTCGTTCAGACTAAAATTTTAGTTTGCTTTTTATACCCCCAGGAGACAGCAAGAGCTTTGTGATCTATGTGTCTTTGCATGAATGACTCCATAACTATTGTTGTATGAATGACAGCCTCCTGGTGTCTGTGACATGGTCAAAAAAACGTGTTTTCAGTTAAAAGTTTAAGACAAAGAATGCCCAGTGGTCCATGAAAAGTTGAGAACATTGGTAGTAATATAGGTAAGGACTCTGAGGATCCCTGTTATAGACAACTCGTAAGATGAATGGGAGGCTTTGCTTTTGTCTCACAGTTCAGTAGGATGTGCACAATATCAGCACTACAACCATTTGATGGTTTTCCTACTCTCCTTAACACAGCTTCCTTTATCTGTATATCTTAGGAACAGCAGGTACCAAAACATAATATTGCGTGGAATGCCTCATTTAGCTTTATAGTCACCTTTTGTCCTTCTGTTCTTTAACTGAACAATAGTTCTGCATCTTTCAGACCAGGATTCGTTAGATATGCTCCATTCTGCCATAGATTTCTTGCAGACCGGCCTTGCAGTTCCCCCTGGTCTCAGTTTTCCCCATGGAGGAAAGCATCCAATGATTACTAATGGATTTGAAGACCAATATTTCACTGTTTTTTTACCACAGTTTGAGGTAGAAAGAGCTAAAAAAGGTTTCTATGAGGCATCATTATTTTAACTAATCTGAAGTGATCCATCCTGTGCATAGTACTCTTGAGGCATTCCTAGAAGCATTTGTTTAAGTGATACTGTTTTATTGGTAAGGAAAGCAGCATTTCAAGGCCTCCTCATTATTTCTAGATGTCCCTCAGAATATGACTGTTAACAATTGCATTTGGTTGCAGGGAACACAGAATAAAAATTACAACATAAAAAGTACTGTAGCTAATAAGGAAATCCAACCAGGTACAGGAATTGTGCATTTTTTTTAATCCTTTGCAATGAGTAGGAAATTCAATGTAGCCTGACATTCTTTCTGATAACAGTGATAAAACAACAGCCAGCACTAGCAATAATTAACTGAAAATCCATGCGAAGATATTATTACTTGGCTATAAGTATCCATTGTTCCCCTTTCAGAAAAGATCATATATTTCTCTAGGACAGGAAGGCATATAGGAAAGTCCATGTTCACATTTTTCTTTGAAATACAGCCTTCCTGAGTACCACAGCATTGCAGCCAATGGTCTCCTATAATTTCTGTTTGCTGGTGCAGAGAGCTGTGTCTCACCAAAGGACATAATAATAGCAATGTGATAATTGAAAAATGTTTGTGAACTTTCAAAGTGAGGATAAAGCTTTAAAATGCTTACAGCTGAAGTTGAGTCAGTGGTATTATGCTGTTTTTAAAGTGGTAAAATTGTATCATGATCTACAAAGACGAGCATCATTGCTAAAACAGTTCAAATAATCATCGTTCTGCTCAGCACGGGGAAGGGTTCACCTGTAGGACTGGGTCCAGGCTGGGGCTTTGTTTTCCTGAGATCCACTGACTAATTACAGAAGGTTCAAGGGAAACAACAAGGATCAGAGGTCTAGATGTCCTGTAGACTGAAGAAATCTGGGTTGCTTAGTATAGGGAAAAGGAGCCCAAGGTGATGTACAGCCATCTTCAGCTATAGAGAAGGTAGCTGCAAAATGAAAGAATTAATCAGTCTTTGTCAGCACTAAGTTTAGGGCAAAATATAATGGGCTTAAATTACATCAAGGAAGATTTAGATTTGACATAAAGAAAAAAATTCCTAAAGGTAAGAACAGTTGGACACTGGAACAGATTTCTGGGAGGCTGTAAAATTGTCCAGTCACAGAGAATATTCCTAATTCTTCAGTCCTGAGAAAAGGAAAAGGTGACAATGCGCTGGGAGATGAAGGACTAAATGGCCTCCTGAAACCTTGTGCAGTGCGATTTTCTATGCTTTTTATGTTATAAAAATACACCTATAGAGTCAAAGAGTAATTTACTTTGTAAGAGATCTCTGGAAGTCATCTGGTCCTATTCACCTGCTCAAACAATGCCAATTTATGTTGCAATTGCCCTGTTTGTTCAGGTTGCTAAGGTTCCTCAGGACCCTATTTTTTTGCTATTATTTGAAGAGGAGAGTATCCATCATGGTTTCTACAATCAATATCCTGTCTCCTCCTGCTTTCATCCTGAATTCTTAATAACTCAAAATTTTGTGTATCCTTGTGTACTGGCCTTCCCTTCAAAAGGACAGGCGTCTTTCACAATCCATGCATGTGGATACTACTGTAACTGCATCTTCAGATTCCTGTGTCTGGAGAAACAGCAATGGACACTATTGCACATGGAGCTAGAAAATTTATCAAAGCTCTATTAAGAGGGTGGTATGAATCAAATGATCCATGGAAGCCATGTTTGGATCAGCACACTTCTGGATAATTGTTTTTCTGAATACATCTCACAATGTTAGTATCTTTAAACCTCTTTGTTTACAAACATTGTGAGATGTATTCAGAAACTAAAAGGTTTAAAGACCAGAACTCCAACGAGCAGCTCCAGTGACCCAGTGACCTGCTTTCCCAGAAGCATCAATTGCTTGATTAACAGGAATGGCTGAGGAGGGACCCATCCTGCTGAGTTTCAGACACTACTCAGCTCTACAAACACCAGACAGAAAGCACTCCAGGAACACCTCTCCCAGTTTCCCCTATTCAAAGTGTTATATGTTATTACAGCCAATAGAAATAATAGAGGTTTCTTTTTAGCTGCATAACTTTTGTCCACAAATGCAAAAACTGTAACTAATGATTTCACCAACCTAAATGGTCAACTAGATTGGAGCCTGCAATTTAGGAGCACAATAATATGCACAGCTGCCATCCAGCAGCCAAAAAGGTTTCCTTTTCCTGTTCCTTTTCAATAATCTCTGTAACGTAAGTATTAAGAACACCACGGAAAGTAAATGTTCGCTATGGGGATTTTCAAATTTGCAATGACACCATGAAGTGTATGAGAATTATTTCTAGCTGGATAACATCTTTTTGTGTTAAAGGTTATTTGGGTTAGGAATTGAAACTTGTCATCTTCCCTCCCACCTTGAGAAGCATCATGTCCTGATTTTCAGTGTAAAAGCAAAAGTCGCCTTCACTGAAATTTCTAGGCACTTAGCACTTTTGGGACTCAGTTTAAACCAAGTCAGTTCAGCAACATGTTTGTCCTAGATGGAGCCCAGGCAATAGCCTCCATTCTTAAAAGAGATCTGGAGGTAAACACTGCCACAGATTGCCTTCAAGTCTTCATCATAAGATTTGGGTGTAGACAAGATAAATGTCAGTTAGGAATAATGGAAGGTGAAAACTTTCTCCCTGTTCTCTGGGAGAGGGGTTGGACTTCCTGCCCTTCGAATCTTTGACGATGTTCTCAATGCATACAGATTTTTTTAATGAGGCTTCCTTTGCCTCATAAAAATAAATTAAAATTTGAAATATTAGGTTATTCTGGAATTTTAAGCTTCTTAGTCTGATGTGTATTCTTGAAGTAGCTCTTCAAAGTAGTCTACCATTAATATTGTACCTTTTGCAGAGTAATAGTCTAGTCCCAAAGAGACAGAATCAATTTGAATGTACTTATTTTTACTTTGCAGGATACTGAATTTGTGAAGAACAGTTTTGGTATTTTTAAGGAACTGGAGGTATGCCAACACTACTGCTACTAAGATTTTTTTTCCTAATTACAATGTTGAACATGGTTAATTTCATACCAGTCATGAGATTTTACAATAGGTTGTAATATAGTGTGAACCTACACTTCCACATTATATCAGAATCAGAAGTGATAATTGCATTGTATCATCCTACAATAATGGACCAATTAACCTATCATACTCTGCTCTAGTCAATCCCATTTTGATGCAGTAGCTTTGTCTAGTTAAAAAAAAAATACATTAGGTTCACTCTAAGCATTAAAGAAGTAGATAATTCCCCACTTGCTATGCTAGAGACAGCTTTAAGTCCTAAATGAAATTGCTATTTTTTCTCCTACAGTCTGGGTTGTCCAAGGAAAGGGTACCCTGGGGTATTCCAGAATATCACCAACAAAGGTCTATCTGCAATGAGGGCGAAGTAATTAAACAGAAAATTCTTGCCAGCAGCCTTCTTCTATTAGTGTAAGGTCCATACTGAAGAAAACATAACTGTTTTTCTGCAGCTGCTACAAACATCTTGAGTTTGGGTCCCAGTTCCTCCCACTGAAACCTGATTTCCATAGATGCATTTCTTGGCATTTGCCCATTTTCTAGCAATATGTTTTCCTTCTGGGATTTCTGAAGTGCACTTACATTTCAAATGAACTTACACTAACATTAAGTTTCCACAATCTGTCAGAAGCTCATGGTGAATCATGTGCAACATAGCTACCATGAGGGCGCCCTTTGATCAGTGCTCTCACATTCATTTATGGCTACACTGAAATAAGTGCTTGTTGAACATATCCCTTATATGAAATTTTCTTGACTTTTCACTCAGGAACCTGGTCCTACACCCATGTTAGAGCTGCCATAGGTAAAGAGAAGAGGAATGACTTTGGAACGGCTTTTCCGATGAATAAATATAGAATGAGAGAAACAGAACCATTCAGTTCATAAGGGAAAATGGATTTGAATCTATATAAAGCCATTTTACACTGAGGAAGTCATGAGAGATAAACATCTGTACAGTGTGGAGCAAGTGTAGTGGGGAGGAGTGGTGACTTCAGTGTCCTTTCTGTGATTTCCCCTCGTCAGTTCAATTAATGGTAAAACTTAAAGCTATCCTGCTTGACTTGGACAATTACAACTATTATAACTGCTATATTATAATCCACCCCTACCTCCATGAGTGGGAAGAATTCAAGGAAAGGCTTCAAAAGCATTGCCTCTTTTTTCAAAAGGGAGCTGCAGGAGGGAATTTGTCCTTCTGGTGGGATGCTGTGGACGACTTACTGAACCAGCTCTTTAAATGGTTCTTGATACAGATGTGGATCTTCTGGACTTATTTCAGGGTGATTTATTTTTTTTTTCTGTCCCAAAACTTAGTGGAACTGTAGGAACTGAAACTTAGAAATAATTGGCATTGAAAGGGTGGGAAATCATTAGGGTAAGATAAGGACTTCTACAGATGCAGAATAAGGAAAAATGAAACTGGCATGCACTGGAAGTACTTTGGGGAAGAGTTAACAAATAAGACAGAAATAAAAGGGAAAATATTTAAGAACTAAGGGTGCCTCAAGAGTAGGCAAATTCAGTTGTCCTACTTAAAAAGAGAGTTAAAAGACAAAAATCATAGAATTTTTGCTTTACAAATGCATACTGACTTGAAATGTGGAAAAATGTTTTCTACAAAATAGAGATGCTAAACTTATTTTTCTTATTACTGTCACTAAACAATAGATAAACTCAAGTTTGCAGAGTATAATTGGCAGATTTCCATTTATGCCAGCTTCTTGTTTCCTTCACATTTCTGTTCCTGGTATCAGCAAAAAGAAGTGTTAATTAACCTTAGCAGCAAAGCAATGTGAGAACATGCTCTGAATTCAGAATGTCTTCTGACAGGAGACTGCAATCTGCAGTAAACTGAAAGTAATGCTGGCTTGTCAATTAAACAGGACACGATAGGGAAAGAGGGCAGAAGATATTCATATTGTTTTCTTGAACTGAAAAGATCAACAACTCAGTCAGTCAGAAATAATTGTCCGCATTACTACCTGCAATTACTTTTAATGGCACTGTGATAATATCTGCACGGTGTTTCCAGTGTTTGTTCAGCCTTTTGAAAGAGGTGAATCAAGGAGAGATGTTTCACTGCAAAATGTAGGTGTGTTTTGGAAAGAAATGCACAGTGCGGTGTTCTATATGTTGTCTGGAAACAAATGCAACAAACTTCTGAAATGGGCCAGAATTATTCAGACTATTATATTAGGCTTGGATAACAACAGCAATGATGTTTATGGACTGGCCAAAAAAACCTAACTTAATTGAAGACATTTCTGTATAATAGGTTTTTTTGGTTTTTGTAATCGTAACCATTCTTACGCTCTTGAGCAGCTACCCAAGAGTCATCATGCACAAGAAGCACTGCCTTTCCATGGAGGGGAAATTTCAATTCCAGTGAAAAACTTTTGATAAGATGGATTAAAACTGACAAAGCCTGTATGTTTCTTACCTGATGTTTACTTAGTAGAAATGGTTTGTATTTTGGCCCTTTTTTTTTATTAGGAAAACAGATTTTTCTTGATCCTCTTATAGTTTTAATTTTTTTTTTATATCTCGTTAGATTTTTATGTGCTTTTCATAAGCAGGCGATGCTTGCTTGTTTGACACCCACTCTTACAAAGTTCATACCAATTAGAAAATGGAAAAATAACATTTCTAGAAATATGGTTCCAAAATTCTAATGATATTTTCAAATGCGGAGTCAAGAATGACTGGGGCATGTGAGGGTTTTTTGTTTGTTTGTCTGGAGTAAATAAGCATTTAATTATAAGTTTGTTAATTTATCAAATTAAATACACATTAATTAAAATTTAACACCCAGCTAGAAAAGATCATAAACACCACAGGCCTCCTTAGTCTTCTAATAATGAAAGTTTCACACACACAAACAAAGTTTATTAGAAAACACATGCACAAAAGGGGACAATTATGGATGGCATACTTCTCCATGAATTAAATAAAAATATCTTCCTGAATTTAAATGGATTTATAATTTTTTTTTGCTGTGGNNNNATTTATAATTTTTTTGTGCTGTGGTTTTTCTCCTTTATTCTGCTGAGGTCTCTTTGCTTAAAAAGTCTACTGCTTGTTGTCCAAATCATCTCATGATTTTGCTAATTAATAATAAAAATATCTCTTTGTGCCAGTAATGGGAAGAATTTAATTTCTGAAGCTGAAAATTATTAGTCTCAGTTCCATAAAGACATGTTACTCCAAGAAATTAAAAAAATTTCCATTTGCTGACCAATTATGTGCTGTGTTATCTCATGGATTTTCTCCACTTACTGTCAGAATCAAGGTTTTCCACTTTCCACTTTCTACTACTCTTTAAGGAACATATTTTGTTCTTGTGGGAAGGGTGTTCAGTGTAAACACAGTCTGCACAACATCCGTGCGCTGAATTTAAGAAAAATGATCCGAGACCCATTGTACTGTTTGACTACTGCCAAAAACAAACTCTGCTTTTTGTTGTCAAGGCCCTACCTCCAGGTTCATACTAGAGGTATGAAGAGAAATTCTTTGCCATACATTAACTGCAAATAAATGCCTTCTGGCGTTCATATACCACTCCAATATCTTACCTTTCAGAAACAATTTGCTCATGTGTTTTGCAAGAGCAAGGAAGCATGAAATGGCTTGTCCCTAGCATCATAGCAACATCAGGAGACTTCCCAGCTTGTGCTAGATCTATCATTTGTATTTCTAATTTAAGCAGCTAAATTCCAACATCATTGACTCTTCCCCAGAAATTATTTACAATTGCCTGCAAATACTTGTAGTTTTTTCTCACTCTTAACACAAAGGTGGACATTCTGCTTAATATAATTTCCAAGCTGCAAGTACTGCTGTCTTTTTCCAGTCACTAGAATGCCATCCAAATAATACTGTGTAGCAGC
>VZTV01068987.1:1624-13191 GCA_013400875.1 Anhinga rufa
TTATTTGTTCTCTAAGATCTGTTTTCAAGTTAGTTATGAATTTGGGCATCTGGAAGATTTTAACTTCCTCTTCTTGATTTTTAAGGAAGTTTGTATGTACGTTGTCTTCACTTTCTAAGAAAAAGAAAAATATAGCCCAAAGTTCACCAAAATGTGGCTTTCCAGTAATTATTGTTTCTGTAGTCCCCAACCAAGTATTTGATTCAACAAAATCTTTTGATCTAAGATATTTTTTTACCTCTTAATGACTGTAGAAATTGTGAATGTAAAATAGAGCGCAGGATGTGTCCTGAACATGTGATACTGGAAGTTCTTCCAGGTATTATGCAGGCAGTCTAGCTGGAGGAGACTGGAGATTTTTTGGTGTGAAAACCAAAAACTACTGTCCTATCATTCACATTAATGTAAATCACAAATAAATTTTAAAAAATAGTCAGAATAAACCCCAAGTAATCAGTTACATTATTTAAAATGAGATTTTACTTTCTTTTCCTTAGCCTCTGATTCATAGAACTGTAAAATCAAATCTGCTCTTTGGAACTTTGAAAAGAAAAAAAAGTCTTAAATGTGGTCCCTAATGTACACAGTCCTTATGGACTAATTCACAATGACAGGTCCCTGCTCCAAGCAGCTTACAGTACAAATACTTCATGGAATGTGGTGTGCAAGAGAAAATGCACATTGTTTGTTAATTCTGGAATATTTGCCTTGGTGCATTTATATAGGATTAGCTATGGATTCAGTATCCATGCAATGTAGCGTGCACTTTCAGTCTCTTCGTTCAGTACTATAAATAAGCCTCTTACGTGAAGTGAAAGTGCTTAATTGAATATTCTATAACATTCCTTCTGGATCTTTCTTCTATTATATTTCCTTTGATTAGGAACTCTTATGGGAGAACATGAGTAAAAATTCCGGGTAAAATACCTTGCCCAGTTTGGGTACTGCTTGAAAGAAATAAACCTGGAAAGTAATAAATAGTAAACTCACTTATTCTCATAAAACTCATAAAACATCCTTGTGAGAAATGTTACCTGTCTGTAATCAAACTTGATGTGTAGCGTAGACTGTGATTGGCAAGATAATAGACTGTTCAACATCAAATACTACATGTTCTCGATACTTTCTAGGCTTGTGAGTCTCTTAATTGTTAACACAACATAAATCATATGCAGAAGCATATTCCTGACACAAGCAGCAAAGCTGAATGTCCAGCTATGTGTAAGCAAGGAAATATTTTTATTGCCCTATAAAATATGGAGTATGATAGGTGAAACCTCCGTACTTTGCTGTGCCACTTGTCTGGGTTGTTGATACCCTTATGTAATTCCCTGACTTGGTCTGTTAAGTCTCCTTTTGCCTCTGTGCTTAGTGCCTCATAAAAGGAGTGTGGACTTCTAGGGCTAAACAGAAGTGAGATACGCACTGAGTTCTGGAAGGGCATGCTGAACATCAATAAACAGTTCAGCAGTGCATGTTGCTTACTCTCAATTTCATCATCGCTTTTTCCTAAGCCTGCTTTTTTCTGTGGTGGAATTACATGTTTATTCAAGCTATTGCCAGCTGAAAATGGCTTCACATGATGCCAAGTGCATCTGTGAAATAATCTCTTGACAGCTGACTTGTCTGTTCCTAGAATCATGTTTCTTAAGCAGAAAGTGGTAGAATACTCAAATGATCCAAAGCTGCTTCTTGCTTACTAACAGCTGCAGATGAGGAAACATGAAGAGCTCAGACTGGAAAAAGGCCATCCTGTTAGGGGAAGTAGAAAGATTATTATTCTATTATTAAAAATGTAGATAAATGCAGCAACATGGAAGATGCTGCAATATTTATCTACCAAGAGGAAAACTAAACAGAGATGCTGGGATCCTGCTGCACGGTTGATGAATGTTTCAAGTATTACCCAAGAGGAAAAATGCTTGAAAGCCTGACAGTTAATTTCCTGCAGATGAATTACAGGCACTGTTAAATGGAGAGTTTTGCCTTTGACTTCAGTAATACCAAGATTTCATCTATTTGGAAAAACCGAGTAGAGACTATTTTGTATTTGCCTGTCAATGGCATTTGGGAAGGTTCTGGGCCAAGTTTGGCTTTCCTCTGTGTTTTGTACTAAGTGTGTTGGTTGTGCATTAATTTCTTCACTCTCAGATCTAGGTTGCCTCATCATCACATTTTTGCTGAATGTCTAAAAGAACATTTGATTGTGGTTTACTGCTTTGGTGAATGAGGGACATTGCTGATATGTTGGAGGCCATTCTTCCTGCTCTTTACTGCACTTCAGAGAAAGGGCTTAACAGGTACTGGCACACAACTGTATGTCATCATCAATTGTTTCGAAATGCAGCAGCCCTTAAGTCCATATTCTGCCTCCCAGGTAGTTTAATATGAAGCCTTATAGAACCACCACTTCAGAATTTAGAAAGGAGACTCATCAGTATGCTGGTGAAATACAGACATGTCTCTCTTTACTCAGAAGAACCTGAAAGTTCAGCATCTCCCGTGAAGTAATGCTTGGATGATATTGCCAGCTGGCTGTGTTAAAGCTACCTTATTTTCAACCCTGGGAAAACTAAAGTGCTGCTGCTGAGTAAAGGTCATTGATATAACGAGGTTTACTCTGCCTTTGTCTCCTTGTTTATCCAGCCTATGTGTTCACAAGTAACAAAGCTGGTCTAAAGATCTCAGAATCTCTTAGGACCATGCCCTTTTCACAGAAAATCTTCTGTGTTGGATTATTAGGATGTATTTTTTCTCACTACCCATTTTGTGCTGTGTGTGGTTTATTTTGCTTGTAATCGTATCAGCATATCCCTTATGCATCTGTGCTTACAGGTGGGCTTTTCTGTTGCCCGTAATTCACCAACACAGCTGTTCACCAGTTTGCCTGGCTCTTTACATATATGACTCGGTTTTGGATTCTTTATACTAACTGTTACCAGAGTAACAGTTAACCATAGGGTTGCACCATTTCTTTTTAATGAAGTGGATTCTGGCAGTGTATCTGGTTTTTTTGAGCTCTTCACACTGGTATCCATTATCCTCACATTAGTGCATCTAATACATGAAACCTTTGTTAGCTTCATCCATGGAGGCATGTGTATGCATGCTGCCTGCCACATAGGCAGTCTGTTGTGATGTCGTCTTATATCATCAGCTTGATCACAATTCTAGTGCACTGAGACAATTAGCATGAAATACATTCAGTTGACAATTTAATCATTAAATGAGAGGCGTAAGTCCTGAAAAGCCCTAAAATAAGGGGTTTTGGCACTGTCACAGGCTTGCTGTAATAATGTGTTCCTTTGAAAAATTGCTTGGGCGGTCTTTAATTTACAATCTTTCAGCCTTAAGATTCCAGCTGTTCAGCAGACTATTGAACACCATAAATGGTAATTTCCATTGTATGTTACTGAACTTTTAAATCACACACACATTTTATTTTCTATCAGGACGTGGAATTTCCAAACTTTCCAGACTCCAAAGTATTTTTCAAAAACTCTTCTGTCATTGAACCTAAGACCCATTTTACACTGCCTGTTAGACTAGACTGTAAATAAGTTGAGCAAATGACAACTGCTCTCACCAATGCGAGAGTTCATAGAGAGAAAACTTTTTTCATACCTAATAAGATAACTCAATGCAGCAAAAACGTCTCTCTTAGCTTCACATCTCTGACATGCTGGGATGCAACTGCATTTTAGATTCATAGTGAGGCAATATGAAATAGGGGCTAAAAATAAACAAAATATGACTCAATTCTGCCTTGAACCTCAGATCCTATACTGAAGTGTTGATCCAAGTGAATTTGATCAGTATTTTCCAAATAATTGTCATGTGTAGGACTTTATTTTTCTCTCAAAGTATCTATCAGTAAATATTTACTATAAATAGCCATGACAAGCAAGCTGTTGGAACACTTCATATGATTTTGATTACATGCCTGCTGGAAAGGAGAGTTTAAATAGGAACAGCAGGAAGTGGCAATAAATCAAATGCATGAAACTTAATGACAACAATATTTTGGCAGAAAATCTTTGATTCTGTTTCAAATGTAGAAATGTTTCCTCTTTCCATTAATTTTTGAAAGGAAGGGTAGGTTGCTATACCCTTGCTGGTTATCTTTCTTTTTCCCATGCTAGTAGAGCCATTAAGGTTTTTGCTATTCTGGAATCTTCCTAGTGCAGCAGTATGTGTCAGAGAAACCATGACTGCTGAGACACTGGGACTGTTTATTTTAAAGACAAGTACAAATACAAGCTTTGGGACTGAAATGTATTTTTCTAGGTATCTTTTTTCTCTTGTCTATTTGTGTAATATCCCACACAGTACTGTCTTTAAATTCTTTTATACTGTAGATATTAATGGGGAATATGTGAGCTGCCTCAGAAGAAATGCTGTTTTGAGTAATACCTATTTTGCGGATGGATACTGCGGACCCAGAAAAACAAGACATATTTCCACAAAAATATTTTTGGGAACTTAACTCTAAGCGGTTTCAGTGGAAGTTAGACTTATCATTCTCTTTGTGGATCTGGGTTCATGTGATTTGTACAGGAGCTTTCAGAAAGCGTGTCAGAACAGAGAATTGAATTCACTTCTCTTCTGTCCCAGGCTAATACTTTTTCTTCCAAATCATCCTTTCTCAACCATACCTTTCCTTATTTTCCCTGTCAGTCTGTCTCTATACACACCTCAAAGCAGAACATATACCTAGAGAGTACTTGCTGCATGGCATCTTTGGCCACAAGGAGCCCTAGTAAAATGCCAGCTCACCAGGAGTAAAGCTGTGCAAATGAAACTTATCCCTAATGAACAGAGACATAATTTTCAGAATCAGAGTGCCAGAACCCGTAAAGCTTTCAGAAAGCCTGTAAAGTATTTCTGTTCAGGTGGTGAACAAGTTAACATTGTTGAATTTTTTAAGCATGAGAATAATTTCAATAGAGTACTATTAAACTATGGAATTAGTCTGGTCTCCTGACCCATGGCACAAAATCTGAAATTGTTGTGGATAATAAAGTCTTTATCAGATTTGAAAAAAATAAGTCCCTTTCTATAGCACATGAGAAGCTTTTTATTTCAATATGCAATTAAGGAATAAGGTTAAAATAAAGAACAGGACTAAGTAACACATTTTATCATGAAGGAAAGCCAGTTTGAGGTGACTTAGGGGTCCATTCAGAAAAAAGGTCATAACACAATAACTTATTTTATTGAGTAAATTAAAAAAAAAATATATCACTTAGACCAGAGTAGAAAAACTGTGTGAACTGTGGTAAGCATTACCTTACATTAATTCATAGAATCAAAGAATCATTAAGGTTGGAAAAGACCTCTAGGATCAACAAGTCCAACTGTCAACCCAACACTACCATGTCTCCTAAACCATGCCCTGAAGTGCCACATCTACATGTTTTTAACACCTCCAGGGATGGTGACTCCACCACCTCTCTGGGCAGCCTGTGCCAGTGCCTGACCACTCTTTCAGTAAAGACATTTTTCCTAATATCCCATCTAAACCTCCCCTGATGCAGCTTGAGGCCATTTCCTCTCATCCTATCACTAGTAACCTGGGAGAAAAGACCAACCCCCACCTCGCTACAACCTCCTCTCAGGTAGTTGTAGAGAGTGATAAGGTCTCCCCTCAGCCTCCTTTTCTCCAGACTAAACAACCCCAGTTCCCTCAACCTCTCCTCATAAGACCTGCTCTCCAGACCCTTCACCAGCTTCATTGCCCTTCTCTGGACACGATCCAGCACCTCTGTGTCCTTCTTGTTCTGAGGGGCCCAAAACTGAACACAGGATTCAAGGTTTGGCCTCACCAGTGTCGAGTACAGGGTCATGATCACTGCCCTGCTCCTGCTGGCCACACTATTCCTGATACAAGCCAGGATGCTGTTGGCCTTCTTGGCCACCTGGGCACACTGCTGGCTCATGTTCAGCTGCCTGTCGACCAACACCCCCAGGTCCTTCTCTGCTGGGCAGCTTTCCAGCCACTCTTCCCCAAGCCTGTAGCGTTGCATGGGGTTGTTGTGACCCAAGTGCAGGACCCGGCCTTGTTAAACCTCATACAATTGGCCTCAGCCCATAGATCCAGCCTGCCCAGGTCTCTCTGCAGAGCCTTCCTACCCTCGAGCAGATCAAGATAAGTTTAGGGGTAATGCCTACAGAAAAGAGAACATCAAGTCTGCATACGTGTAATTAGACTCAAACCCTTCTGTCTGCCCGAAGGATAGCTGGGAAGTGTCGGCCCTGGTCCCACAGCCTGGCACAAGCACACGGAGTGCAACAAAGTGCTTCTGCTTGGCAGCCAGCAGTCTCCTTCAAAGGTACAGAAAATCAAGACATTTCAGAAGCAGAAATCAAGTTCTTCTCTGTAAGAGATTTCCTTACGTAAATCAGTAGAAAATAAACTTCAAAACACAGACTCAGCTCATGAGGTCAAGTAGATGTTACAGTCAGATGGCTTTGTTGTTGTGCACTTGTGTTCTTTAGAATAGCCCTGTGGAGGAGAGCTCTGACTTTACCAAGAACTGATCCCAGCAACACATTAGCTGCCTTGTATAAAGCCTTCTTGATCGCAGGCTTTTCCTCCCAATCTTTTTAGAAGCAGAAATAATTTTAGCCTAAACCTCTCCAGCTAGATGTTGCCTTGTTTTGTTAGTAACAAATGGACAAGAAGGGCCCAAAACAATGAGTGTTTTCTTTTCTGGGTCCCTAAAATCAGGTCCATCACAGTACAGCAAGAGGAAAAGGATCATATTAAAAATGAATAGAGAAAGCTGAGAGATTATATACAAGTTATGTATCCTCACCATGAATGCTGTATTCATCTGCAGGGATCTTCAGAGAGAAGGCAGTTAAAGTAAAATTCAGAGAGGGAGGAAAATCTATTAAACTTTCTTATATGAAGAAATCTAGACTGGAAATGAAATGACAGAGGAGAGGCCCATAAAGTGATGAATGTTGCCAAGAAAACAAATTAGAGAGTACAATTTACTCCTTATTTCAGACAGAAAATATCTACAGTATTCAAGTAGGTTCTGTTTAAACCTGCAGAGTGAAGCAGTCTTTTAATTTTAAATGCAGAAGCTTAGAGTAATTCAATATTAAAAACAAAAATTGAAGTATGTATTTTGAATACCTCCTCAAATGAAACCAAGAAACTTTACAAGTAGCTTCCAGAAACCAATGTAGTCATATTAGGAAACAAAGATATTCTGAAAACCCAGAAGCCAAACCTTTACAGAAATTCAAAGACTAAATAGGAAGAAGTCATGTGAGAAGTGTTTTTTAAGGGTGTAATGATTTTAGTCCTAAGTCTGTAATGCTAAGTAGCCAGCTATTCAGATTGAAAGAGTTCCTCATAAATATGTGAAAAGGAGGGTCGTACAAATATCTCTAGTAAATACTCAAAAATTAACACATGAATGATTCTGGGTTGCATTTGAAAAGATAGATACATTTTTTAAAAGCAGATCTTATTCAACAATAATTATTGGAGGACAGGATGCAAGGGAATTACTCAAGACTGTAGTTAACATCAGAACTATTGAGAGAAAAAAGCTTTCTTTACAGTGAATAGAGAAAAAAGGATTTTCATCTATAGCGAATAAAGATGACTAATAGTTCTGACACACTTAACAAGGTGTGTGTGCATGCATTCATGCATGCAGGGCTGAATTTAGTAACAGGGTAATGTTCACCCCAAGTTCAGTGATGACTTCTACATTGCTCACGGAAAAGGAGGTAGAAAGTGTACAGCTGGAGCAAGGTTGCAAAAGTGTTCGATGTCCTCTCAGTACACAGTAACAGGTTCAGGTGACATGCTGAGTCACAGGTTTTACAGGAAATCAGCAAGGAAATAAATGAACCTGTAACTGACGTTTGCAGATGTTTGCTGCAATAAGAGAACTGTTGGAGGGTTACAAAGAGAAAAACAACGTTGTACTTTTAAAAAATTGGATGTAACTTATAAACTAAAAACAAGGGAAAATAATTCAATATCTTCATTTCTACTGTGGAATCTGAAAATACTGCATATGATTGTGCTGTAGAAATACTGTAAGCAATGTCAATAGCACTGTGTACTGCACTGTTCATGTGCGTATTTATATTTCCACTTTGTAGAAACTAAGGCCACCTACCTGTATTTTATAGTCTGCATAGTTATTAGGCAAATCTTCAGTATTGTTTGGAGGCTTTTCTTGAGTGATTGCTTTGTTTTTCCTATTGTGTCTATTTTCAAGTTCCTCCCCACCCACCAATCTGTTCCCATAGCTGTACTATTCACATTTATGTATTCATTCATGATTTTCACAGGAGTAAATTCTATTCATCTCAATTAAGATGCGTATCCCATCAGACTGGGTGCTACACATAGGCGGAATAAGAAATAATCCCTGCTTAGAATATATTATAGTCTAGACGCAGAACAGACAGTGAGAAGTTCAGTACTATTCCTAATTTCTGTAAAGCAAAATCCCAAAGATTACATGTGATAATGCCCAGATCTTCTGAGTTCCAAACCGTTCCTTTGCAACAAGACTGATGCCTGCTTTGCGCACTCCTTGGGAGAAATAATGATGGTCTCTACTAATTTTTTGTTTGGTTGGTTTATTATTGTTGTTGTTGTTGTTGTTGTTGTTACTTTGTAATGGTGGAGGAGGAGAGGGTGATGAAAAGAGGTTTTGTTTGGTTTTGTAAGTAATTAATATTACACACTTCGAGTCCTATTTTGAAGTAAACTTCTCAAAAGAAGGTGAAAAACGATGAATGGAAGCTCCAAATCTAAAGTAACCAAGCAAAAGTATCCTGTAAGAAATTGTAAGGCAGAACAGTAAGCGTCACAGAAATAATTTCTCAATTGAAGTCAGCTCCTTAGATTGAAGAGTTTCTATTAAAATAGAGAAGCAAAGCATAATCATGTGCTATTTGCTCATTTTCAGCAGAAGTTTCATTAAGCATGCTTTATTTCCTAAGTACTTGGAAGTGAGGTTTCACATCCTTTCTGAGTCTTTTGTAATATGAACTCTCTTTGATACGCTTAAATATCCGTCAGTCCCTTTTTCTAGCAGCAGTTTTGTCATTTTACTGTACAGAAAGTATTAGCACTACAGAATATATTTTAACGCAAAAAGATCATCTTCTCTAGAGGTGTAATGGAGGGCATCTATAAAATCTTCCCTGGGTGGCAACAGGGCAAATAACTGCTCTACTATTCTCTCTGGCACCTTTGTCCATCACTATTGTCACTATGAGATTCCGTGCATTGATGGGCTTTTTAGGATGAGAACCAGCAATAAACCCCATTACTTGGTTACTTTCTTTCACTGCAACTGTTTGTATTTTTTTCTTTTGATTGTACATACAACTCTGTTAAATATATTGAATATATTTTGGAGTTTCTTTAAAAGGCTGGAAACAGGAAAAAGCTAGTAAAATTAGTTCCTTGTCAGCAGATTCACTGAGAGCACATAACAGATGATGAATGAGCTTGCAGAAGTCCATTGCTTTTAGTATCCTTCTTTACCCGATGTTGAATTTCCTCACTTTAATCTAGTATTTGCCAGCCTCTATACAGAAAATAGCTTCTTTAATATTAATGTATTAACAATAACAATAGTCATTATCATGGGTACCATTGTGTCAAGACTGGTGGGTGTGCTGATGACTTTACAGGCCTGTGAACCGTAAGTACAAGATAACTGGCGTTTACCTAATTACTACTGCATATATACCTTGTTTTTAATCACTAGGTCTTGATGTGTTTTACCAACAAAGGCATCTCAAATGAGGAAATTCAGACGCTGAAAGGGAAAGTGATTTTCTGAAGGTCACCCCACCAGTCAGTGCAGCGTCAGGAATACAGGCCAATGGCATGGAAAAGCCTAGGAGGAAATGGATCTTTCTGTAATTCTGGTTTTGATGGCTCTAGTGAATGAGACATTTAACCACACACTGAGTCATGATGATAGAATGAAACGTTAAAGACTGATCTGTTTATTGCTCTGCAGCTATCTTGTGCTACCAGTAACACAGGCACCCCATGGTTTGGGTTTTTTTTTTAAGTATGAAACTGTATAATTAAAGGACTGTTTTGTAATGCACATGTGACAGCTTATCTTCAGGAAAGACTGATGCTTTTAAAATATCTTTAAAAAGTGGACATGTATGTCTTGACGTGCTCCACTGTGATCCTTCAGAAGATGCAAGTAAAACAATTCAAAATTTGTAAAACAAATATAAAATATTCATTCAATTTTAAGTTCAAAGGTCAAATGCACTTGGTTCTTAAGAGCAAAACCGTAAATTTGTAGTAGAGATTCTTTAGCTTTCTCTCTTTTCATAACTTCCTTGAGAATTTATGGACAAGTACTAATCTCCCAAATTTAGATTCTGCAAGTAAAATGGTAAAATCAGTGAGTTTCTTTTTCATCGTGTTAAAGTAGTCTAATGTTGTACTTTATCTTTTAAAAAAATCTCTGTGCAGGAAAGAGAGAGACAAAAATACGCATTACAGGAAGAACAACCCAATTATTTTTTTTCTGAAAATATAAATCAGAAATGTAAAATAAGGCTAAAAGAAGCAAAATAAGCTAAAATGAGGCAGAAAATAAGGCTAAAAGTTAATTATTGTCTTAATTAAAAAAAAATAAGCTTACATAGAAGCTTCTAATATGACAAAGCCAAAAGAAAACAAAACCTGAGAGCATAGTTGTGAAACCACTGATGTATGAAGTTATGTCTAAGGCATTTAGAACATCAAAACTATTAAACAGATCTTAAGCTATCCTCGTAGGAGATGATAGCCTTGTCAAAGTCAGATAGCTCTTCCCATTCATCTATTCAAAATGATTGCGAAATACTTGGCTGGTAATGGGAACAGAGGACTGGAGGATTCTCATGTAGTGAATACAGTGCAGCTATTATTAAGATTTATTTGATGTTTTACATCACTGAATTTTAGATAAGTAGTCATTAAAATCACAGGAAGAAGAAGTTAATTGACTTTGTAGTTCTCTTTGTAGCAACAGAATAGATTTCTCTTGCTGCCTTAGAGTTTTATGTTATGTAGAAATACTGTTAACAAAGTAACAAAGAAATTAAATATTTTAGACCGTTATCCTGTTAACGAATATTCTTGATGTAATATGATATTTCCTACTCTCTTCTTTGGTTTCAAGACTTAGAAAAATGTAATATAAAATATAAAGCAAAGCAGGATAATGAATCATAATTTCAGGAGAATTATATACAGAAATGAGTTTATGTTGGCTACTTGAGGTCGATATGTCTTTCTAAGTGAACATACAGGGGCACTTAAGACTGCAAGAAGATTTATATGAATCCTATTTTAATTGCATGGTTTTAAAAGGAAGGACAAGACACAAGTGTTGTCAAGGAGTATTCTAGCAAGATATTTTAGAAGACTGTTGCACAATTCCAGCACTTCAAGGTGGAAGTATTTAATCACGCTTGCTGTTATGAAATATTTTATTATTCAATTCAAAACTATAGATATGAATAAATATGAATGAAATTATATTTGGATGTGGCTGATC
>VZTV01068990.1:6348-21671 GCA_013400875.1 Anhinga rufa
GGTGAAACCTAGTACAAAGCACAAGTCACAGATGGAAAACTTTAGTGGATGGCAACTTTCATGTGCTCTGGTCGGGTGTTAATTTGAACAATCAGTGTGAATCTGCCTTTCAATCCAGAGTCAGCCTATGAATCTGTCTGTCTCCCTAACAGCTATGCCCGTTTTTCCCTTCTTTATGTCTGAAAGGCACTGACATAATTTACATTTGTAGTCATACACATATTCAGTTAGACAAGCGGTACTAATTAAATATTGGACATCACAGTTACCCATTTAACAACAAATATAATTATGCTCTATCTGCTGGTGCATAGAAGCAGGAGTCTCCCGAAACTCAGTTGAGGTAGGCATATTTTAAAGGAAACAGCAAATAACTTATCAGAGGCTCTTCCTTTCTAGAGCAGTCCTCGGTGAGATTCAAAAACTGAATAAATGAGATCTTGCTCACCAGGTGGATTTTTGCAGGCTGTGATGTTGGTTCTTATAGCTCTAAAAAGGAAGTGATAAGCCTTCTGCATTGAATGTGAGTGCTCTACAGACAGGAGGATAGACGACTGAAAAGAGAAATCCCCACAGTGAGGGATTTGTGAGATTTGGCAGAAAATCTGCATCACAATACTGTGCTATTTCCCACAGGGAAGGAGCCCAGAGAATTTCTCAAGAGAAAGGCACTATTCCACCATTACTACGTTACAAGTGACAGACAGGAGACAAATCGGGTACCAGCACAGAGAGGTATCTTCTTTATTATGTTCCTCAACACGGGAAAATCTGAAAGGTCTAAGACACCAATTTCAGCCCCATTGCACTTAAGTTTTATATGCAGAATAAAACTGCAAGTTGGGGGTATCTTGGAAAAATCCACAGGGTGAAGAGAGCTCACTTATTTTCAGAGCTTTCTAGCAGCTTGCCAGACTTGCAAGATTAACACGAGTCCGTAGAAGCAAAAAATAAAGCCACAAAAGGATGTATTTTGGGACTTACAAATGGAAACCGAGATATTTTAGCTATGCAATTAACTGGGGCTGTAGGATTTGCTTTGTGAGCATTTTATTTCTTAATCTACACTGCCCTTCTCTCTCACCTCTGAATAACTTCTTACTCTTCTCTTTTTTTATCTGTCCCTGACTTAAAAAAGGAAGCAGAAGACTGTGTGAGTCTCAAGACCACCACTGTTGCCACTGAAAGCCATTGCGTGTAGTGAAAGCATTAGAGATTCAGAAATAAATTGCAAAGTTGGTTCGGAGCACAGTGAAGCATTTAGTTGCAACTCAGTTGGGTGGAAAAAAGAAGTCACACTCCAAAAGAGACAGAGAGCTCTCTCTGCTTGAAATTATTGAATAATTTATTCGAAACACAAATCAGACTATTAGAATAAAGGTGATGGTCTTCAGACAGAGGTCATGCAGAAAAGTACAGGGCCAATAACTGCCTTTTTTCCTCTTTCATTGGCTATCAAAATACTTGGTTCTTTTAAAAGAGAAGCCAGTCACAATCAATCATTTTTATATCACCTTCATTGTAGATTATTTCTACTCAGTGTAACCGGATTTGAAAAGTGCTATCACATAGAAGCTACAAGTCATGCAAAATGTCTCTTAAATAATGAAGCCAAAATGAGGATTTATCATGTAAGTCCATTGAAAACTCCATTTCCTTCTAATATTTTGCAAAAAGCAAGTTTTTATAGTACACATTCTGCCTTACTACACAAACCACTGCCTGACAGAGCCCAGAGCAATGCAGCCACTGTGCAGCAGGTAACACACAGCGATAAAGTAAATTATTAGCTTTCAAAGACTCAGTGCAGATCATTTTCAAAGGTAGTTTATGTAGGGACCCCCATTAACCCCCCCGAACAGGAGCTAAACACATGGTACAGCCAAGTACTCATGAAGGGAAACAGCTCTCCCCATTCCCATTTTGGCAAAGAAATGCTCTCAGGCTGCCTCTCCTCCTCTGCTCATGCACCTCATGCTCTTCTCTGCTGCTTTAACCAGTGGATTTCCTCTCCATCCTGAGCAACCCCTTCTACAGAGACCAAAGCTTACTTACTCAAAATGCAGAAGAAAATACCTCAAATACCTTTCCGGTCTGTGTGCATTCTTCACCACTATTTTTGATAGCTACCCAAACAGCTACAGATTGCAGAATTACCACGCCAGATTCCTTGGCGCTAGCCGATAGAGGCTTAAAATGCTTAATCCGCTGCTTGTCTGTGGTAAGCCTTTGTTATTAGCCTTGGGAAGGATCCTTATCAGTCAGCAATCTGATTTAGCTCTCATTCCCAACTTGTTTGGGTGTTTTTCACCTTGTGGGAAACAATTGGGTGAAGTTGTTAAGCTTCTTTTATGGACTGCTAATATGGGTTTGGATGTCTAGTTGTCCTTTTTGAAAAATCTGCTGTGGATCAACATGTTCTTGCGTTTGTGTAAAGTGCCAAGGCCTGTCTGTCAGAGCAAGAATTATACTTCTTGCACCATTTTTTTTTCACAGAGCAAAGATAAAATCCTGCATCTCCTTTTTGTTTTCACTTGGTAAGAGCATAATTTTCCAGAAACCAAAGCCCCAAAATTTTGAAATACAAATGTAACAGAATATAGGCATTTTATACTCAGAGATACATAAATTCTGTTTTACACTCTGCAGTCTGGCATTTGAGATTAACTCTTTGTAGTAGTACAAGCCAGACTTTCATATATTCAGGAATTTTCAGGGCATTATAAAGGATTAATTCATGCAAATTTCTGATAAAGTTGTGTTAATAATTCTGAGAAAAGAGCGTATTAGCTTCAGTAAAACAAACATTTAAGGCATCCCTAAAACCTTGTAACCAGTCTGAAACACAGTAAACAGTATCTGTACATTAAACAAATATAATCAAACAGTAAATCTGCTATCCATGACAGACTTCCACGTCTTGCTGATACTATGTATATCCAATACAAGCCTTCCAAACAACATATGTCCTGCTTAAAGTTTGAAGAGAATTGTAACATTTCTGGTCTTTCCTGTCCTAACTGCAAACAAGAAGTATGGCACAGGTCTGCAGTTAACGGGATCAGTCCTCAGCTTTCAGCAAAACATTTCAAGCACTGTCCCTCTCAGTAGGCACATCTCTGCCTGTGTCAGGGAGATTCTCAGGTCTTACAGTGGCCTTTCACTTCTTAATTTGTAAATTTGCACCCTGACTGACTCAGCTGTTAGAGGATGATTAGATGTGAATTGCCAGGGAGAAGTCTCCCAAGCAAGCCTTATCAATAAAAGCTATTGAGCATGTATAATAGTTGTAACATTTTCTTTCTGGTGTTTCAGGATGTTCCTGGTTGAGTTGCTATGACCTGCTCTTTGCATAGGTGGCAATATATACAGTATTCCTAATAATACCTATCTTCTCTTCCTCTGCCTCTGTTCTGGGATACCATCTACCTAACCAGGAGCTTTTGGTATTTCAAGAAACCAAAGTTTACCTGATGAGAATATCCTTTTCTAAAGATTTCCTGTGTGGACATCTACAGAAAACACAGTCACAAAGTTTTACAGCTGAAAGTGATGTAACTCTCTTTGAAGAGGTCTGCAATTTGTTTCATGTTGCTAGTTCTCAGAAAGCAATTTGATTTCCTTGCAGAAACAGCCATTTTAAAGATTTCTTGCTCTTTGATACTATTATGAACTTATTAATTAGTCTACTCTTGAGTCAATTTTCAGCAGTTGTAAACTGGATCAAGACCTGGGGGATTAAACAACTAGATAAATATTGAGCCAGTGGGGCCAGATTTTAATGTCTGTACTTGTGCTGTTTTTCCAAAAGAAACCTTCTTAGACTTCAGTAGTCTTTTTGTGGGTTAAGGTGCTACTCAGTGAAACTAAGATGATCAATACTGGACTCTCAGTTGCCATCAGCTAATACTTTATAAGACTGGAATTATTTATGTGTATTCTAAATATTTCTAAGTGTGTACATAGGTAGTTATTGCTGACACACTTAAGAATTTCTACAGTGGATCACAGCCAAAGATCCTCTAGCCCAATATTTACCCTTCACTGATGAGCAGCACCAGAGGTTTCAGAAATCTGCAAAATCCCAGATGGGCAGGACCAGAAGAAATCTCAAGACATATTTCATTCAAACCTTCCTGTTTGGAAAACACAGATGGGAGATTCTCTCTTTCCTAAGGTAAATCTAATTTTCATTGCTGACAGAGATAAGTTTAAAACTTCAAATGTGAGATTTAATATCCCCTACAGATATTTGGGCACTTTTGTTATACCAGCATGCTCTGGACTCCTTGGTTCTCTAACTTTAGCTAGACTTCTTTTGAAGACCTCCTCTTTATACTTCCTTCTTAAAATATCCATTGAATGTTTCAACTGGTCTTTGATATAATAGAGATAGCTGTGATAGCTTTGTTCTTTGCCCATTAAGCATGTTCATTAATCAACATTTCTTATTTAAAATAAAAAATATTTTATCCTGAAACTTTATGGTTATGGTTTCCTAGCAACAGAATTTCCTCCTAAGAAGCCACTTGTCTTTCAAAGGGTCCATGCCTGGAATGTATTTGACAGCACTTTTCCAAAAAAATTTAATCAACCCATTTCTTAATATGAGTTAAATAATTTTTTCACAGACTTGGCAACAGTATTAAATGTTACAATTTTAAATCATCATTAAAAACAGATCACAAAAAGTAAGCTCGTTGTCCATAAAAATAGCAACCTATTATTATTAACACTAATTATGAGTGTTGCTGTCACACATCAGGACATCACTGAGCAAAGTGCTGTAAAACCAGAAAGAGAATGTACTTGTCCCATGCAGATTTGCATTGTTTCTTTCAATATTTCTGAAGTGTAAGGAAGAACAAGAAGATTCTGGTTTCAGAAAATGAAATCTACTTGTTTACCAGGTCTCAGATCCTTACAAATAATTCTAATGCATTTATTATGAAAAATATCTAATTTATTAAACAGATATTCAACATCACCTCAAATAGTCATGCTAAATGCAAATGCCAGACTTAGAAATGTGAGACCGCATGGTTCTGCAGTCACAGTCTTACTGTGCTCCTCTCCAAATAATTTCTGTTAATATTTTCTGATGATAATTAAATGGGTAGAAGTCATTGGGGTGAGGAGTCAGAGAAGAAGGAGGTTGTGAAATATGTTCTTGTGTCAATGAGAACAAGGGACAGACCATAGACAAGGCAGATAGTAGATAGGAACTGTGCAAGAAGGGTTAATAGAACAGGAAAAACATGCCATGGAGGTGAAGGGACAGATAGATGTTATGAGTCCAAACAGAAGTGTGGGGTATGAACAGTGGTGATGGGAAAATGTCCCAGGTGAAAATGAAAAATGTTGCTTTTCTCACTGGGACTCCATAAAAAGACAACTGTGCTAGTGAGTCTGAAGAAGACTATCTAAATTAAACAAAATGCCATATCAAAAACCAGAGGTTTCACCATCTTCACTGACATAAAAGCTAGTCTAGACTCTTGTAACCTTTATCCCTGTTACCTCTTTCACTGTCCTGCACTAATGTTTAACAGATAGCATCTACTGTATATGAAATGCAGAAGACTGTGCCAAATGCTTCTCAGCTGATCTGCTCACTGCATTAGCCTGGATGTCAAGAGTCTTTCCAAAATGAGCAGTATCATAGGAAGCCAGTCCCATAAGCCGCTGCTACTGCTATTTCAGGCAGCAGTCCCCAAAGCTTGGGAGCTTTTTTCCATACTGGTCCCCTTCAATCTGCCAGAAAAGCTATTGAGAAGCAGACAACTCCAATGCTCCCCCAAGGAATACATGTCTGAAAACTAAATAATCCATTTCCAGTACTTCCTGAAAACCAAAAGAATTCAACTGATCCCTTGAGGAATGCAAAAATCTTCCAGTATTATGCTGTAATAGCAGAATGCCAGCAAATACTAAGGAAATCGCAAAGGGTGATTTCTGCTTCTCACAGCAGTGTATAGTATATCGAGCATGTATAGAATAGAAAATGTAATCAATACAGATACCAAGACAAACAAGGAAGAACCTATAACAGCATCTACCATCTGGAAACAGCGGAATTGATATCTCGGTTCAACATGGACTAAGAAAGTTCCAACCCTATAGTGAATCTTTTCATAAATTAAGAATTTAAGCAGCTATTTTCTGTGTCCTTGAAACATACTAAAAACCTCAGCATGCTAAAAGAATTTCTTGGCAACTGAAGGTGTTTTTTAAGTCTTTTTTTTTTTTTTTTTTTAGGGTTTCTATTCAGAATTTTGAAATATCCAGATATTTCTGTTCTGTCTTCGTTTATAACCTTTCCACCTGGCATACAATCAGTTTAGAATTTTCCATTGAGCTGAGTGGCTGCTAAATGCTTGATAGATTAATGATCATTGCTGAAGTGTTTTTTTACCAGGCTCATACAAGAAGCAGTTTTGACCTCCAATTCTTCATACATTTGCTTTTCATGTAAATCCCCATCTTGTTGACCCATCTGATCCATTATCACATCACCACCTGTTCAATCAGCCTAGCTTGCAAAGATGAACCCTAGATAGGAATACATGGCTTTATGTTTTGTTCAATGTTGCAGGGTATTTACTACTCTGCAAAACAATTTTTGATGAACTTGGAAGAAACATTCACTGCTTTGTTGATATATATCTTTTAAATATATATAACTAAAATAATTTTTTTCTCTTACAATGAGATAAAGCATCTGAAAAGTCAAGAAAATATTCTGATAGCCTTCTATGATGGGGTGACTGGCTGGGTCAATGAAGGGAGAGCAGTCGATGTTGTTTACATTGACTTCAGCAAGGCATTCGACACTGTCTCCCATAACAACCTCATAGCCAAGCTAAGGAAGTGTGGGTTGGATGGGTGGACAGTGAGGTGGATAGAGAACTGGCTCAACAACAGAACTCAGAGAGTTGTGATCAATGGGGCAGAGTCTGGCTGGAGGCCAGTAACTAGTGGAGTACCACAGGGGTCTGTACTGGGTCCAGTCCTGTTCAATATATTCATCAATGACCTGGATGAAGGAATGGAGTGTAGCCTCAGCAAGTTTGCTGATGACACCAAGGTGGGAGGAGTGGCTGATACACCAGAAGGGTGTGCTTCCATCCAGCGAGACCTGGACAGGCTGGAGAGCTGGGCCGAGGGGAACCTCATGACCTTCAACAAAAGCAAGTGCAAGGTCCTGCCCCTGGGGAGGAACAACCCCAGGCACCAGTACAGGTTGGGGGCTGACCTACTGGAAAGTGGCTCTGCTGAGAAGGACCTGGGAGTGCTGGTGGGCAGCCAGTGCCCCTGAGCCAGCGCTGTGCCCTCGGGGCCAAGAAGGCCAATGGTATCCTGGGGTGCATTAAAAGGAGTGTGGCCAGCAGGTCGAGGGAGGTCATCCTGCCCCTCTGCCCTGGTGTGACCGCATTTGGAGTGCTGTGTCCAGTTCTGGGCCCCCCAGTTCAAGAAGGACAGGGAGCTGCTGGAGGGAGTCCAGAGGAGAGCTACCAAGATGACCAGGGGCCTGAAGCATCTCCCTTATGAGGAAAGGCTGAGAGACCTGGGTTTGTTCAGCCTAGAGAAGAGAAGACTGAGGGGGGATATTACCAATGTTTATAAGTATCTAAAGGGTGGGTGTCAGGAGGATGGGACTGGACTCTTTTCAGTGGTGCCCGATGACAGGACAAGGGACAATGGGCACAAGTTGGAACACAGGAAATTCCATCTGAATATGAGGAAAAAAACTCCTTTCCTGTGCGGGTGCCAGAGCAGTGTCCCAGGCTGCCCAGAGAGGCTGTGGAGTCTCCTTCCCTGGAGACATTCAAACCCCGCCTGGACGCGGTCCTGTGCCCCCTGCTCTAGGTGTGCCTGCTCACGCAGGGGGGTTGGACAAGGTGATCTCTGGAGGTCCCTTCCAACCCCTACCGTTCTGTGATTCTCTGATTCTGTGATTCTATGATTCTGATATCTAAGGCACTGCTTTAGTCTGAATAAGTACAATACCCCTCTTAAATACAATTTTTTCTTCAATTACACTAAATCCTTAATTTAATATTTATCAATACTTGTTTAATGAATTGAAATAAGAAAAATCCATCATAACACTAGAATATAGAACCAAATCTTTTAAAATTATTCTGGATAACTTCTGTCTGATCACATTTCAGACTTCTACAAAATGAAAATTTGCAGTTATCCAAGGCTATTTTTATGGCAAATGGAGAAAAATAGCCATTTCTAGGACATGATTACTGCCTTCCTAAAGCTGATATCTAAATCAGGTTAGATAAATGAGACCCTGAAATTACCTATTTCTCACCAGTGACTGTTCAGGGATCACTAGGAGACTAGCTAGATGTGGACATGTAGACATAAACCATCTAAAACTATGGCAGTTTAATTCCATCTTCTGTGCTTTATTTTGGCAAATGAGTTCAAAATTTAATCTCTTTTTAGATCTCATGTTCTCTCTTAATTTTTTTAACATAGTTTGCAGTTTGCATGAAACTGCAGCAAGTACTTCAGATGTGAATCTTTCAAACACAAGATGGAATTGAAAGGTCATCCAGGATCATCAAGTCTGGTTTTTTTTTGTCCAAGGGAACAAACTGAGCAAGATCTACCCTGAAACCCCTCAAAACTCTTCATCCACTCTTCAGATGGTTAAAAAGTGTTGTGTAATTTCCAACCCAAATATATTCAAGGACCATTTAGAACTATTTGACTATATGCTAACATTTCGCTTTACCTTTAAAAACCTCCCTCATTCTCGTATACAGAAAGTGAGCCAGCTGATTTCACTATAAAATCCCCTTGGAACAGCTGAGATTTGGTGTCACCCTGTCACCGACTAGTTCCTTTCTCTCCCTCCACACTGATGTTGACAGACCTCTCTTTCTGTCTGCCCAGAAGCTCTCCTCCTTTCTGAAAAAGTATGCCTTTTTTCTGAAATTCCTACCAGAAATCCACTTACAGTGATGCCAAGGTTGAGTAGCAGCTAGACAGTCGTTTATTTTTGTTGTATTTACATAACAAAAACACCTCTATGAAAGGCTTGAGGGGTCTGAACAATTTATTAAGCTTAAAATAACATAATGATCACTGTACAAGACCATTAAATATTCATATTCAGGGAACACATTAACTGAGACAGCCAGCAACATTAAATAACAATGTGCAGGTGACAAATTAACTCTACCAATCAATATATCAAAGTATTTTAAAAGCACTTTCACCACCTTCAGAAACATACTCTTATTCAAAAATACTTTCAAGAAATTAAATAGTCTATTAATTAATTTTCTTTTAGTAGACTTTCAAGACTTTCTGTGCTATCAGGGAGTGCACTAATTCATCTATATGACCTTACTACAATTAGTTTTGTTCACCCTGCTGCTTATTATATTGCTATATTTTGTCTGAAACAGGTTTAGTGGTTAACATTTCCACACCAGGTTTACATCTTCTTGAAGGTCTGCTCACTGGCAGAATCCTCATTAGGGCCTTCAAACCTGTACTGCATCCTATATAGATTAAGAATGGTCCCAAGAAAACTGGGAAAGGTGAAGCTAGTTACGTCATTTTCTCATGTGCCTCTACTTGGGCAGAAAGATTGAGGCTGGGAGGGAAGGAGAAGGAAGTAGGGTGCTTGTTTCTTTTCCTGAGGCATGGTTAAGAGGCAAGTTTTTTAAGACCAGGGGATGGATTTCTAGCCAGTTCCTTGTCTCCAATCCTGAGCTAGAATACCTGGTGCAGGTGACCCTCTCCAGCATGATATGCTGCTGATGGTTGTCATTAAATGAATATCAATGTCTAAAGCACTATCTTGTAGAACTGGACCAGCAGATAGGCAACATTAAAATCTCCCTCATTTCCGCTGCCAGTTTGGGCTGGTTTCTTATTGCCCTGGGAGAAGTAAAGATAGCAGATGTAGTACTGCTTTACCTCATGATAGTATCAAGCATTTGGGGGAAAGACTGTGGGACATGATAGGAAAAGACAACATTGCTTAGATTTTCCTGTAAAATTTTCTTGGAGATGAGAGAAGTGAATTCATTGTTCATATAAACTGCTAGATTAAAAGTCATAGAAACTGGACTGGATTCATTCTAAAATTAGCAATGAAGAGACAGCACTTGTGGCACCTTCTCTCTGTCTCACCTTTGCTCCCAGTCTCCACCTTGTATGGATCCTTAATTGAATTGCCACCATCATTCAGTTCTCTTACTCATTTCAGGTCTCTTCAGTGATGCCAATTACAACTTGTGATGACAGGTTATTATATGGACACCCACATGCCAGAAAATGGTCTTGGTTTACTACCCTGTTCAGTAGTCACACAAATTTGAAGTAATTAAAATGTAATTTAAAGTAATTTAAAATGTCTTTCATATAGAATTTCATGCTCTGTCCCAGATTCCCAACAATGTTATTTCAAAGAAGCAGGTAATGATTCACCTCAACACGGGTCCAGGATAACTTCTGGCATCCTAAGAGCCAGGTACCACTGAAAATCTCAAAACTACTTAAATGTGTTCTTTGATGGGAACACAGAAACATTTAATTGGGAAAAAATGCTGCTTGTTTGATTTTTTTGTTAGTATTTTTGGTTGCACAATTAAAGATTTTTCTTGCTTCAGCAGTTTTCCCTGCTGATTTGTGGGGGGTCACAGAGACATTGCTGTCTCAGCAACACCTGGGACCAGAGGTAAAGCTGTTTTAAACTACTTGGCCTATAGAAAAACAATTTGAGCATTGAAGCTGAAATTGCACTAAATTTTCTCAGCTGTCCATAAGCACACAGATTGGCTGTATATGGACTAGACTGCGGGAAGAAAAAAAAAAAGAGAGAAAAAAAATCCAAAACCACAGAGAGTACATTTTGATGGGTTTCTGACTAGAGAGTGCACACGGCTGATTTAAAAATGTTGTAACAAGATATACTTTGTTTAATCTCAGGCTGAATGCTTTTGTTGTTGTTTTTCTTTTCCCAGTTCTCACCATACTGATTAAGGCCAGTCTGATACCTTTTTACTCCCACTGATTAGTATCTTCCTTCATGATTACTCCTATTCAAATTACAAGGCTGCTCAAGGGCTCAGATATTCTCCAGAAGTAAAGGGAGAAAGGCAGATGTCTTCCTGTGCAGCAGAATGAGAATGACCTGTTCAGATATATACTTATGTCACCCTTCATTCATTCTCTGTACAGGGGAGTCAAATTTGTCCTCCTTTGGGCAGCCCACATGAAAAGTTTGGTCTCTTCTGAGCAAGTGAAGGGCCAGTTCCTTGAATCAAGTGTAAGGATTCAAGAGGTGTTGCTAATCCATGGAATCATAGGCACGTCCTCCTGGTGTTGGTCATAGACCTGTCTTTTGCTCAGGACAGGAGGCTATAGGGCCTCTAACCCCAGGCTGTACTTTTGCCATACTCCTCAAGATTTTCATTAAACAAAAGGTTTTCACAACACTCGTGTGGATAGCCTCTCTTGCTTTCCAAAACAGTCAACTGAAAGAATATGCTTCTTAGTATAATGCATTAGAGCACATACTTTGGCTGCGTATGAAACACACTCTCGGAAAGGGAGCAAATCCCTCTCAATTGAGCAAAATTATGTGTCAAGAGGATGGGACTGGACTCTTCTCAATGGTGCCCAATGACAGGACAAGGGACAACGGGCACAAGTTGGAACACAGGTAGTTCCACTTAAATATGAGGAAAAACCCCTTTGCTGTGCGGGTGCCAGAGCAGCGGCCCAGGCTGCCCAGAGAGGCTGTGGAGTCTCCTTCCCTGGAGACATTCACACCCCGCCTGGACGCGGTCCTGTGCCCCTGCTCTGGGTGTGCTGCTCACGCAGGGGGGTTGGACAGGATGATCTCTGGAGGTCCCTTTCAACCCCTACCGTTCTGTGATTCTGTGATTCTATAACAGTGTGGGCAGTGCAATACAGAAAAAAACAGATCCAAGGTGGTAGGCACTTATTCATATATGAAGTTTCACTGAAGTTATATATGGTAGAAATAAGTGCTTTATTAATTTGAGTATAACTTTTTCTGCTGGCCCTATATGAGGGGTTATGTGCTCAAAAGTGAAAGACTAAAGTTTCACGTTCTACAGTCACTACAGCACTTCTCTTTTGCCTAGACACATTTAGCAGAGTATGGCATTACAGTATCTCCCATCATATCCACGAAATACAAACTATTAAGTTTGTGCATCTATAGTTATAAAAAGTTCCATTTTGTGAAGACAACTTATTTACCAATTTTTATCTCACAATGTAGTTTTGAAGAATAGTAATTTCTTCTTATATGTTTATAAAATTATTATTAGTCCTGGGAGGGTATATTGGAACAGACTACCTATCTACCAGTAAGAAACTGCTATTTGAAGAGCTGAGAATCATCCAATAAAACCAGCTGGAAACATGTTCAAAGCCAACAAATAGACATGGCTATTCCCAAAGCAGGTGATACTTCTGAAATTCCCCAGAATTTGTCAGTTGTTTGTATATGGGTTCAAGGGAAGGCTCCACTAAGAGTTTCTGAATAGACAAATCATATTGGGCTCATGATGGAAGAAAATGGAAGAAATTACATGAACTTAAATACCTAGAGGCTGGGTGAGCAATAGGGGAAAATAACAAATTCATTTGGCCTCTTTTTACCTTTCTTTTCTGTGTGGAGACACTTCTATGATAAACCTAAATGTATTTCTTGAGCAGTGAGGATTAAAACTGACCTTCTCCCTGCATAAATATATTGTTTCTCTTTAACTTCCTTTCTAAGAAGAGGATTTCAGTAAATAGTTCTAATACCTAAACTCATTTGCATGCATAGCCCAGGAAAGCAAAAGAACGCTATCAAACCTCATGCATATGTTCAGAGCAAAGTAACCTCTGGCTTAGCACAGCATGGACATTTTTAGCCCATAATATAATTGTTTTGCAAGGTAGTAGCTGCCAATAAAAACATTTAAATTAAAAAATACACTCTCAAATACATTATCAATAAAAAATGCTTAATGTATAAATGTTATTTGGGTAAGAAAAAAATATTGACACATAGTATGAACACAATACATCCCAGAAGAACTATCCAAGCAAAAAAAAAAAAAAAAAAAAAAAAAAAAAAAAAAAAAAAAAAAAAAAAAAAAAAAAAAAAAAAAAAAAAAAAAAAAAAAAAAAAAAAAAAAAAAAAAANACAAACAAACAAAAAAACCAACAACTTTCTCTACTGACCTATAGGGCATCTGAACTATAGGGCATTGTGGTTCTTCAGTCAGTATTGAAGATCTGAGGCCTGTCTGAGGCCTTTAAGAACTGGCTTAATGTCCAAAAGACAATGTAGTTCCAATACACTGCAGTATCATGTGCAGCTCTTAACTTCCTAAATAGATCAGGTCCAACAACACTTACCCTTCATAGTATATTAAGTCAGGTCAAATAAAATGTTCAGCTCCATCTTTGAAATCCATCCTCCACTGGTCTGCATTTAATCACAGGAAATATTGGTAGATTCCTCTGAAGCTGTAGGCACCCTTCAGATAGGCAAAGTCTGCAGGGAGCAGATGATACTGCAGTCCTCTTCCAGAGGAAGATAAGAGGGAATAATACCCTATTCCTGAATGTTTTATGATTATTACCTCTAATATCTCAGAGGTAACTTCCTTCTCACAAAGCAGAATACACATTTCTACTTCAAGACTACATGCACGCCAGGTCTGACGTTTTTAAACAAGACTGAGTTACCCAAGCATGAAATAGCTGAAACAATTTTCTTAACAACTGAAAAACACTTGGCTAACTCAAAAATAGCTGAACCAATTTTCCTCAAACTTTCCAATGCAGTACACCTTTGGACTAACACTATACCTGCTAAATTTCTTCCCTTCACATGCATCTTTGCTTTTACCTATTGAGCAACAAGAACATAAAATAAGGATTAAAGATCCAATCCTGCACATACACAAGTACATGATTAAAATTACTAGTGCAATATTGAGTCCATGTTGGCAGGGTCAAACCCTAAGAACGTTTGTGCCATTTCAACTTCATAACAGTGCTGTTTTGACACTATAGCTCATAAATACGGAATAAGGTAACGTCCACTATATTTTATAAGGCTGTAACTTTTCATAGGGTTCTCAAATTACTCTCAATAACACTCCAAGGCAAATCTAGTTGGCTGAATTTTCAGAGGTTGCCTTCTAAATCTGCTCGTGGCTGCTATTTCACGAGTTGTGCATGTAAATTGGAAATGTTTTTGTAAGAACAAATCATGTGACAAGCTTGAATCAAAATGGGACACATTTTGCAATTATGTTCTGGAATATTATGAAATGAACAAAATGCTCACAAGTCAAACTATTGTTTCGCCTTTTTTAAATCCAAGGGAAAGTTTTAATCCACAGCCTGTCAAGAGTTCTGCCAAATCAGTGCAGGTATCATTCCCAGTTTATGCTCTTACCTGTGATAACTGAGCTATGTTCCCCTATGTGTTTTCCTCACTCTACACAGCCATCTGCTCTGTGCAGATCCAGTAGTGCAAATCATATGTAGACCCTCATACCCTAGTCGACCTCTACTGGAGTTCTACATGTATTAGGCATTTATTAAAGGCAGAATATATGGATTATTACATAAGACTTTAATTTGAAAGTCATTATTTTGTTCTTTTTTATTCCTCATCAGTTTCACCCAGCTTCTACGAACAACATAAGTTCATTTAGTAATCATGTCAGTAAAGCACACCTGTTGTTCTCAAAACATAGGGATAACAATGGAAATCTCTAATCGGGTATACATGTACAAATTAATCTCGACTTCAAGTATTGCTCTTTCCTTAGCTTGCCCAAGCATAGAATGTCCAACAAACTGGATTACAACTTATACAACAGTAGAGCACACAATAAACCAGTCCTTATCTACCTATAAGAAAACTCCCAATTACACTGATTTAACCAATGAATATGTCGTCATAATCTGCATTAGCTCTCCCGTGTTATTTTAAGATGTAAACCACTGTGACATATTTTTTTCTGAAAGTCTGGTCTTTCTTTGCAGACATGCCTAGATTATACCTAAACCAGGGGACCAAATCTAGTGTAAACTCTATACCTCTACCTGTAATTCCCTGTATAGGTAATCCAGGCTTTGTCACTGTCGTGACTTTCATAACCACAAGAATTCCTTCTTCCCATTGCACATTTTGTAGAGATACTAGAGATGAAAAACAGTAAAGAATTTCACTGCTTCTTCTACAAAATTAAATTTAAAACAAAAAGCAAAGTATTACAGGATGATTTATATTATTACTT
>VZTV01068996.1:341-12663 GCA_013400875.1 Anhinga rufa
CTCATGCCATGTGCTAGGGCCCCTCTCTTCCCCACGGCATGCCCTCCCCTTTTAGGCAGGAGGCAAGATCAGCTTTCTGCGGAACAAGGAGCCAGGAGTAAGAAGCCACAGCTACTTAAACAGCTGGCTGACCACATTAAAAAAGAGTTTGTGACTCTAAACCTTCATAGGTGGTTGCTTCAAAAGTGGCATGAATTATGTTAGCGTAATTCCTCCAAAGAGAAATGCCATGTCTCTTCCTGAGACACTCAAGCTCACTTACCTAAAATACACTGGAAGGAGTCCAAGACTAGAAATATCCCATAGCTTTGCTCAGGCCACACATTACACCTGGGATTTCCAGGCAGTACAGATTCTCTGCCATGAGGAAATCTGTACAGCCTGTGCAAACCCAGACTCTGCCTAACCTCAGGCAATGATATTAGGGCTTGACGGTACTTGGAAATTCACCAAAATAGATATTCTGGAGTTGCTATTTGGTCTCCATGTACAGACAATCTCTCAGGCTTTTGGACTCATTAACAATAACAACAGCAACAAATAATATGCAAAAAATGTTTCAGTTATAAAAATAGAATGCCCATACGAAAGGAATTAAGTGTAATTAGTCTCTTTCCTGAGGTTTAATTATAAAATGCATTAATAAAATGACAGATAGCATTGCCCTCTGCACAAATCATTTGAGGCTGCTTTTATCATTAGATTTCTTCATTTAACATAGAATGAAAATTTGCATACACAATTAATTTAATTTTGTGCAACCAGGAACTATGCACCTGCTTAGAGACCGTTCCTTGCGCACTGACGGAGGCAAATGTACACAAGGCTATCATCAGTAGTTTAAAAGTACATTTGAGCAAGGAAAAATCTCCTTAGTACATTAAACCTATATGTATTTCCTTCTGATTTAACCTGCCTCTGAAATTCTGTTTATATGTATGGTTAGCTTTTTTAACAAGACAGGTAATAATTACTATAAAATATAGCCAGAACAAAGACTCTGCAGCCAACCTCAGAGGTACTAGAGGCATTTTATTCTAATGATTTGGAGAAGTTTTACAATTTTCTTTCTAATTAACCTATCAATAGTGATGTCACTTAAACACTCCTTAGGAATATTATCTTCTCATTATTGCCAGAAAACATGCTGCCCAATTTTATAGCTCAGTTGTTCTTACGCATGGATGGAGCGTCTGAATTAACTTGAATGGAAACAGATTTTTTTAAGAGACATTTCCCATACACACAAACTACTTTCATAATTACATTTAAATCATTAATATTCAACTTTAAATACATTAAGCAGGAGAGAAGTATTCGGTGTTTACTTTGTGCTTGCACGTTGTAAGAATATAATAAAGGAGCATCCTCTTTATCAAATGCCATTGGGCCAGGAGCAGAACTGGTGCGTTGGGGTAGGCATTTATCCCAAACAGCATAGAAATTCAGCCAGAGCCATGTTCTGTAGAAAGAAAGAAACACAATGTGAAATCAGTGTGTGTAAAATTGCCAGATTCATAGCTGCAAAGAACATGTTTCTTCAGAATAAATACAGCTCAGGCAGCAGCCATGCAAGCTTCCCAGGCTGTCTTGCCAACATGCTTCAACCTTAAGCTGGTGGGAACGTCTGGAGGGTGTGGAGGCCAATCACTCCAGCTTTGTAGTCTTTGCTGAAGACTGCCAGGAAGGTTACAGATCAGAGCTAATGCCAGTTCGGGGGGTGTCTTGCAACGCAGAGCTTGCCTGTTGGGAGTGGGAAGGGGTCCATGGGTTCTTTTCGCATGACTGGCCACCAAACAGCTGCCAGCCTTGCAAAGGGATGCATTCATTACAGCTCTGTGCATAGATTCCATGTAACAACACCTTGAACCGAAGGCAGTCTGTGGTTTTGTGAGATTAAAATATTGGATTTCAAGGGCTGCACTCTCAAACATTTTCCCTGCTATTTGTGGATTTAAAACTTGATGATTAGGATGCATGCGTCCTCTCAGGCTGTCAGGCAAAAATTGTACCTGAATGGCATGGGAGCTGAAGGTATTATTTTAGAGATGGCTAACTGTCCAGATGTGGGGAATTGTTTTTCCTGTTAATTTCCTGACAAAAATGAAATCCATAAAGTGTAAAATGACAGACTACCAAAATGCCATGCAAAATTATAATGTTGCTACATTGAAGCTTATTTTTAAAATATTCTGGTGTTTCATCTGAAAAGCTTTGTGTCTCTACAGAAAGCAACTTTCTGAAATGTCTCTTAAAAATAATGATCTGATATTCAAATGTGTCACTTTCCATGAAAGGAGCTAATGCCACAGAGTCATACCCAATAAAACATTTAGACACTCAAAGCTTGATGCTGCAACACCTGGTACGTGGCTAGTGTCCCACTAGATACAGAGGGAAGATTAAATATGTCAGAATGATATCCACACAGTCTGTAAGGAAAGTATAAAAGGTAGCAAGAAAAGGTGACATAAATATATTAAAAGAAATATGAAGAACAGGAAAAAAAGGGGTCCATTGCTTGCTGAGAATGTGGAAAAGGCTGAAATATCCCATGCTTTATTTGTATCAGTCTTCATGGAGATGTTCAGAAGGACTGTAAACTTACTACATCAACTTCAACAGAAAAATTAGTATAAATCAGAATAAGGAGAAAACTGCTTAAAGCGTACTTAGATTCAAGCCAACTGAACCTGCTGATGTTCGTGTATGCTTAATGATTAAGAGAAAGTAATTTCTAGACTATTAGTAATTATGTCCAAGAATTCATGGAGGACAAGATAGTCAGTAGCAGACTAGAGAAAGGAAAGCATATTTCCTATTTGCAAAGTCAAATAAGTTGAAAAAATCCACCAATGTGTAAATTGTGGAAAGCAAATCTTGTCATATCAGTCTAATTTTCATTTCTTATTTCTGAATTTTATTTTGTTTTCTTTTTGGAAAAAGGGGAAGGAGAATGTATGAGGCATCTTTTCACCTTTCAACACCACTATGTATAAAATTCACAGAAACAGGATGGGGAAATAGACTTTAGGTGGAGTCATAGTAATGTGGTTACCAAAAATAATCCCTCTCAAAGGCTGCTCTGAATGAGTTGCTCCTGAATAGTAATTACAGTTGTGGTACTGAGGGGTCTGGGATGAAACCAGTTTGATTCAGTAATTTTATTAATAATGGGAGACCTATTGATAAATAATAAAATAAAATTTGCTCATGCCAAGATGTCACTATTCATAGAGGGTTTAAAAGGATTTTGAGAAACTCATTTAGTTTTCAAAATTAAAAGTTCATACTAAAACAGTCAATCTGATAAACTTCACTGAGGTGCACTGTGCTCGGTCTAGGGCAGAGAAATCAGATGCATAATGTAAAATGGGGGATAACTGTCTAGACAGTACTACTGGGGATAATCTTGGAATCCAACTAACCATGAGTCACAAATCTGATGTTACAAAAAGGCAAAGGTCTCATTCTGGGAACATTATTAAGTGTTTCTCCTACATGGGAAGAATGTTATCATTTTGATCTGTTCTGCCTACTCCCCAGCTTACTAATATCTCCAGTTTGGAGTCTGCGGGCAGACTTGGGAGGATCCAGAAGAGAAGTATAGAGAAATGTCATGTGTGGTATAAAACTGCAGGAATCAGCTTTTTATCCTGAAAAGAGAGTAATGAGGAACCCATATAATAGGCACTGGGTTCTTTTCGGACCAGTTTCTATGTTTACCATCACCTCTGCCCTCACCTTGGTGCATCTTCAACATGTGGGTGTATCTGAGCTCCACTTAAACAATCACTGGATTTAAAAGAGAGAAATAACCCCACAATATATAAAAATCTATTCCACAATAGAAAAGAGGAGAGAGCGAACAAGTTTGAATGCCTGGGGGAAAAGAAAGCATAGAGCATGGTTTCCTAACATATCGGACATCAGAGAATCTACATCAGCCAGGGGAAGGAGGGGGAGGTTATAAATGTTTAACTCTAGGAAAAATAAGAATAGGACTTTGTACTCTATTAGACACATGGGGAACCACTTCTCAGACAAGGTTTTCTCTTTTGTATGAATTCCCCAGATATGAGTGTAAAGTCTAATTGAAGCTTTTCTCAGGGTAAAAGTGTTAGCAACTTTTCTCTTCTGTGTTGTTTTTCTTATCTAATCAGAGCTGGGCTTGTGCTGCAAAGGCAGTATAATTCAGTTATGCATCAGTCAGCCACAAGACACAAATGCATGGAACACAATTAACCTGCTGCTCCTGCAACTATTCATTTTAACTCTGTTCTCACACCTTCTGAAGTAAATTTCCAAGTACCTAATTTTCACAAACTTGTTTCTCTCCCATCCTTTGGTCACATAACCAAGATGCTGGCCTTTTTTAAGCTTTCCCAAGTTATTTGAACATAAGATTTTATATTAAAAGCAGGAACTATCAAATCAGCTACATGCTGCCTACAGATAAAGAAATATTTTAATCCACTGAAATACAGAAAAGGTTGCATTAATACAAGATAGTTCCTGCATATTGACCAATGAGAACAGAAGAAAGGCAAACAGCAAGGGAAAAATGTGGCATTAACTTAACCTTTTTACATATTAAACTGTATTAAAAACTCTTTCTTTCTTTCTGCTCCGGAGTGCAGAGGATTTTATCTGAAGGACTGTGCGTGCTCTGAACAGCTTTCATCAGTACTCGTTTTAACGGCTATTTATCAAGGAGTGTTAAAAACACCTCCTTCATTTGATCTAATCTGGCAGTTCTTCTCTCAAAACATGCTAACAAGATCATTTTAAATACCTTCTGCAAAACATGGTCTATCCAGGCAACATGACACAAAAAAGAGCTGCGTTTAAGGTTTTGGAAAATCTGAGTTTACTTTTATAGGATTTCTACCAGAGTTTTATTGTTTCTTGACATTTAGAAACAGGTTTTCCCAAACTGGTTGAATTTGTCTGTATTTGGCCTGAATAGTATCCTTGTGGGGATGTTACAAATCCATCTTCTGTTTGTGCTACAGAAGTGGTAAGATTTTTGCTCTGAGAGTGTGCAGCAACTACATCCCACGAACTGCTCCAAAAGTCAGGGTGGTGCAAACATCCCTGCACGGCCAAACCCAGGGGAGATTACTCCAGGATACAGAGAACACCTGCACTGATTGTCACTGTGGCCTAGAGGTCATCAGAAGTGTCTAAAAATGTGTTCTGCATGGTACAACCAAACGCATTCCTCCTAACAGAGAAAATCTTATAAGGAGGAAATTTGCACTGCAAAAGTAAGGCCTTTTTGCAGAAAATAATCCCCATTTTTTCCTCCACTGCTCAGTCTGACGTGGTTTAGCCCCAGCCAGCAACTAAGTACCACGCAGCCGCTCACTCACTCCCCCCACCCCTGTGGGATGGGGGAGAGGATCGGGAGAGCAAAAGCAAGAAAACTCGTGGGTTGAGATAAGAACAGTTTACTAATTAGAATAAAATAGCAATAATAGTAATTATAATAACAATGATTAAGATAATAATATAATTAAAAGTAAAAGAACAGGGGAGAGGAACAAAACGCAGAAAAAATCACAAGTGATATAACCGCTCACCACCCGCTGACCGACGCTGCCAGTTCCCGAGCCGCGATTGCTGCCCACCCCGGCCAACTCCCCCCAGTTTATGCTGGGCATGATGTCATATGATATGGAATATCCCTTTGTCCAGTTTGGATCAGCTCTCTTGGCTGTGCCCTCTCCCTTCCCGGCTTCTTGTGCACCCGGCAGAGCATGGGAGGCTGGAAAAGTCCTTGACTAGTTCAGCACTGCCCAGCAATAACCAAAACATCAGTGTGTTATCAGTATTATTCTCATACTAAGTCCAAAACACAGCACTACACCAGCTACAGTGAAGAAAATTAACTCTATCCCAGCCAAAACCATGACAAGCATTTACAAAGTGTGATAGCAAGGCTGAGAGGTTTTATTTGGATCAATGGCTTTTTAGTTAAGTAAAGTACTGGCATAGATTGTGTACAGGATCTTGGGAGAGTTCTTAAAATAGGCTGTAACTCCTATTGACAAGATATGAATTCCTATTGAGAAACACTGCCATAGTGCTTTTAGTGGCATTCTTTCTGTCTCTGAACAAAAGTAGGGACTAGATAACTTCTTGACATCCCTTCCAGTTTTCTTAGATGCTAGGAATCTTGTTGACATTTCGTATTTTGCACATTTATTTGGTAAATACTATATTTTAGACTCAGGAAGGAAGGAAAGCTTGTGAAGGATTATACTTTTAGTTGACAGAAATACAATAGTAGCAAAAAAAACCATATAAACCAGAAAACATTTCAACGTCCAAGGCCAGCAAAGAGCTGGTTTTGTCAAGCCAAGCTGGTAAGAGGAAAAGGCCCATCATCCTGAAATCTGCAGTCTCCTTAAAACCCTCTCTAGGATGCATGTAGCATTGCTATTTTAGTGTAGTGAATACGCACGGTGAGGAAGCCGTAGATGCAGACCAAGACAAGTCTGATCCTGCCAAGCAGCTGTGCCCCTCTGGCACTGATAAACGAGTTTGCCGAACCCACTCAGCTGAGACCTCTCTATGCTGCCTGTCACCTGGACTGGCACCTCTACCAGCCCCATGGTGCAGGATGGAGAGAAGAGCAGAATCAAAACATCCCAGCAGGAGGCAAAGCTGGGAGGGAGATCAGGGTGGATGGGAGACAGACATTAGTGTTCCATTTCACAAATGTAGAAATAGAGGCAGAAAAGTAATAATGAAGCTAACTCTGACTGGAAAGCCGGCCAGGAGATGATTTGCAGAAATCTGTAATCAGAGCCCTGGAGCCTGCCGTTCTAACTAGGCAGCTCAGCCATGGGCTGTGCTTACTCCAAGCAAAAACTTTCTGTGGATAAATAGTTCAAAGCATGCTCTTGTAAGAACTCCAGCAAATCTGTGTGATCTGTACCATAGCCACTAACTTTTCTTTGTTTAATAGCTTGCTTCATAAGAACTCTTATTTTGGTGTGAAACTTTGCTACCAAGGTTTGGATATTCAAATGATGGATCTTTGTATTTGTGCTTTGAATCTCTTTTTTTCTCTATGAAAACAGCAAGTTAAATGCAGCAAAGGTGCTCTCGGGCCCATACAACACTACAAGTTAAAGGGTAGCACAGATAATGTTTCTAGTGATTCCAACATATCAAGCAATTCAAAAAAAACCTCTTACGTGTAGAAGACATGAAGTAAGTTACAAATGCATTACACTGATTTTGGCAGAAGATGAGCAGCATTTGATATACCACATTCAGAATCCACTTCGGAGGTTATTTAATCTGCCAGTAATATCCCTCAGACAGACAGGAACAAATTTACCTTGATGTGTCTGTCTGTCATTCAAGTCACCTGTGATCCATTGAATATGTCTCTTTCTGAAATGTTCATTTTACTGCAATTCTGTCTGACTCAATATTCTTCTTACCTGACAGGTAGGAGATCAAATAATTGAAATCAATGGAGAAAGCACAAGGGACATGACACATGCCAGAGCAATAGAGCTAATCAAGTCTGGTGGCAGGAGAGTGCGACTGTTGTTGAAACGTGGAACAGGCCAGGTCCCAGAATATGGTGGGTTTTCATCTTTACATTTTTCTGTGTGCATGAACTTATATATAAATTAATTATATTGCTTTTGAGTTAAGTAGCAATTACAGATATTTATATATTGTAATGTCCTGGGGCACATTAAGTATGGGCTTAAGTGCTTACCTGAGTACAGGTGGACTTATTCATATGTTTAAGTGCTTCCTTGGCTCAAGACCATACATGTGTGTACATCACTGTCGTCTGTTGCCCTCCCGTCACAGGCAATGGCTTATCAGATGTGTATTGGAGGAAACACTTTGAACTCTTTAGGGAACATCTCTGAGTGTGCTGGGAGTTGTTGATTTGCCCATAAACTTTACTTTTATTTCCTCTATTGGTACTTCTCTGCACATTTTGAATCATAGCAGATGATCTTGTTGCCATGCAATTCAGTCGTTCGGGTTTAAACTCAAAACATTAACAAGAATGTACTTCTTTCTTTGATAACTTCACCTATTATATTATCTCTGACAATATACACGATAATCAAGTAGAAGCCAGCTCTGAATAAAGAAGGAGCACTTGCTCATTGTGGTGAGAAAACAGGATCCATTCTTCTCATGTTTTGTTTCAGAGGGACTTCTGGGACTCTTTTGAGTATTTCAAAAAATGTGAGTCATTTAGACAATATAGAAACCTTGTTTCACTATTGAAATGACAAGGAGTAAAAATAAATTATCCAAAAGTAATTCAAAGACAAAAAAGCTCTTTTTTTAAATTGAAGTCAGGGCTTACTCTAAAGAACGGTGTGACAATGTCATATATTTACATAAGTTCTATGATGTGCACAGCTGGGCCTGAAATCTCACAGGAAAAGGGTTTTTTAAATGAAAATTCCCTTGACTTCCTTATGCTGGGAGGTCCAAAATTCTATCAAACTTTTCTAATGTTACTTTTGAAGTGCCACCATCATTTCCCATTAGAATCAGAAACTGCAGTAACATATGAAAATGCAAAGTAATAGTGAGGCTTAAGTGTAGGTTCGGGACAGTCTTTGTTACCAACATAAATTCATTACCTCTGTTGGAGACATTAAAGTCAGCTCCACTGAAAGTCAGCACTTCACTGGCTGTCAGTATACATGAAAATTGCACCATTTTCTTTTCTAAACTAGAGCCAACCCTGTGGCTGAAGCAATACTTGGGATAGTGCTTGTTGCATTTTTTCAAGCTTTCAAGAGCTTCTGAATAAAGACAGCAAGGATGGGCCACAGCCCACTCATCTGATGATAGTTAGTGAGTTATACTTTTGGTGAGTAAGAACAAAGCCAAAATGGCTTTCAGGGATTATGATAAATTGGTACTAAGACATTTAATGTCAATTTTAACCAGTACATAATCCTTTCAGGGAGACCTGCAACAGAGATTCAGATCACCTCCAAAACATTTTTGTAGGGACAGGTGCATCAATTTTAATGAAAGAAAAAACAAACATCCAGGACTGATGTAGCAGTAGTAACCCTTCTCAGTTAGCAGAACCATATACCAGCAGTTCTCTGGTTCCTCAGAAAACAATTTCATCTAAGGTGGGGTCACAGGAGGCTGCTATGAGCAAAGAATCTGTTACAGTTCAGACCCATTCCAAATGTGACTTTCTTAAGACCCCAGTTCTGGATGGCTTGCGGGAGGTCCAAAATAAATTTCTATATTTATATAATCATAAATGTATACCTTATTCCAGAATCATATGAAAATGTGAATAGATATAAAAAATGTTCAGTGTAAACAGCATTGTTTTGGGAAAACAAATCCCCTGAAAGGTGTAAATGTGCACAAGCCTTCCCTTCCCCAGAACATGAGTAGGAAACATGGATAAACCACTACTAATCCAGGCACAGTTTATAGTGCTAACAGAAAGAAACAAGAGGACTTCACAGGACTGTTTAAAGCCATGATCACCATTCAGAAAGGCATTTGGAATGCTTAGTATTAGTTGTGTAAAAATGCAGCTCAGTATAATATAAAAGTTGCTATAAAGAAGTACTGTTTAATCAGATCGTTTTCCTAGCTGCATCTCCAGCTTACAGCTCCATACGGGAGGAGAACTAAGTAGCTGTGCTTAAAAGCCATGTTGTCCTACTGCACTGAAAAAGCAGTAAAAGTGTTCAGGAATTACTTTGTAATGTACACACAACCTACAGAAAGCATCACAGCAAAGAATAACATCCACATGTCCGCAGTTCCTAATATGTGCATAACACAGGCAGAGAAATGTTAGTGCTGTATCCAGTCTACAGGCAGAATAGAAGTAAAATAAGAAGATGCCTGTTGAAATTAACTGAAATATTAAAATCCTCCCTAGGTCATTTCCCAAAGCAATAAGAAATATTCTAAGAAAATACAGAAGGTGCACATAAAAATCAAGAGCAGCCTGCTTAGGAAGTTAAAAACAGAACTTAACAAACAGAAATTATTAAAACCAGAGGGCATGTCTCAAGAAGGCCAGAATCTCAAGGGTAAGTCATCGTGCTGCAGAGAATGTCTGTCAGAGTATTAATGGCAGAGACTCCCAGAAGAGACTGTCCTTTCCAAGTAATGGGAAACTGAACGCAGAGAAGATTGTAACAGTAAGCTTGAGGACAAAGTGGTCCTGAGGACAGTAGACAAAGTAGTCAATACTTAGTAGTTCCCTCTTCTTCCCACCAGAAATGCACAACTAGATGTAACAAGATTAATTGGAGCTTTTTTACTGAAATAATCAGCCTTTTTTTTTAAGCAAGTAGATGACAGAAATATTTTTATTCTCATCAGGGTCCAGCTCTGGAGACCATCAGTGGGAAAGAAGACTTAGTTGAGTATAAGAATGCAAGGCTGGAGGACTGAGCTGGTATCTGTATTGCAACAGTGGTGTACAGCAGTCTAGGGAGAAATAAAATCAGAGCAAGTGTAGCAGGGTCTTTTCCTGGTTATTCTCTCTCAGTCTCTTGCAAGCAAAATGGTCAGGGACTTCCCGAGTCAGTTGTAGTAACACTGTGTTTAAAGATCTTTCCAACAGCAGTGCCATTCAGACTCACAGCATTAAAAAGAAGCTTACCTAGAACAACCTAAACCAACCAGCCAAAAACCATCACATTATTGTCTCTCAGTCTTCAAGTTTTTCATTTTCCTTGTGCAATATAATCAATGTTTTTAAATTCCAGAGCCAGGTTTCTGTTAGTACAAAATATGGCAGTATATATTTAAGTGCAAGAAATATCAGTGTTTGAATGATGATGTGATTGACATCAGTAAAAGCAGTTCTAAGTAAAAATCAGCAATGGTAAGAAAGTGATCTGTGAAAGAAAAGAATGCGTATTGGAAAGAAGATAGCACTCAGTGAAGAAACAAAGAACAAGCTCCTGGAAGGATGTAAATCTCCTGAATGAGTTATGTCAGTTTATGCTGCCTGGAAATCTGTCCCTACAAGTACATTTCAGAAAATTCTGGCTGAGCTGAAGAGCTATTCAAACCTAGGGGAAGAAATAAAGTTGGATGCAAATACATCATTTACTGCAATGCCAGCTGCTGATTTTGCTTGAAAACAAATGCCAGAGATCCCAGAACTCTTCAGAGGCAGAAACTCCCTTGTAGCATGCATGGTACCATCAAAATATATGGGAAGGAGCATGGATATGATTAATGCTCCAAAATGGTAGATGATTTCACAGCAGGGTGCAACAAAAGAAGCTTAGAAAACAGGTGTTTTATCACCCAGCATCTCAGAACATGTTTGCTGAGGATAAGGATAGCCAGAGGAACTGTGCTTCCACTGAAGGTGAATTATCACAGCTCATCCAAACCCAAAGAATGTCAGCATCATGTTTCATAGGAAATAGTCTGCCAGCCATGTTCTCCAAAGAACCAAGTCATAGTGAGAAATCATATTACTGTGCAAGAAAGACTAGAAGTACTGCTGGGAATTCTGATCCCAAATCATACTTAATGCCTGGGCAGTCCAGCTGGAGGGCGTGTGAGGTTTTCATACATGCTACAGGACACAAAATTCACAGTCATCACTGTAGCACTGAGCACTTCTCAGCCTGGCATTAAATACAATTTGAATAAAATGACAGACTGAGATTTTTCTTGCAATGGCTGCCTAATTCCCTGTGTATGCATCTACCTAAGAGGTTATTGACTTCAGCAGGAGCTACTGGGTGTACAGCAGTTCTAAAAATCTGTCAGCTCTGTGGGAGCCTAATTACAGATGCTCATATTTTTCAGGCTATAGACATGGCTGTATAAGCACCATCAGAAAGACATCTACATTGTGCAGCCAAGCATTGGGAAGAAGAGGCATCCCTAAAGGAAAAATGTGGAAAAACTGTTCCAAAACCCCAAAACAGTAACATTAAAGATTAAGTAAAACTAACAAATCACAGCCTCTCCATACAGCTCTGCAAGAGGCAAGTTAATTCTAATGATGGATCAGCCCCAGAAAGCTACAGTCTTCTCTGAGAACAACCACTGTTTTCTCTAAATATCTATGGAAGAAGGTCCCTAGGAAAGCCTAGGATGTTTCATTCTCAGTCCCAGCAGTCCTGGCAGCTTGCTTCTTCTGGCTTACTGCTCCTAGCATTTCCCAACTGGAGCTTTTATTACTCAAAGCTACATTAGAAGATAAGTTCCTAGAAGTATCTGAAAGCCATGAGTCTTATAACCAAATTGCAAACAGGGCATAAAGGTGGAGGAGGCTGAGGCATGATTAACACTTGTAGGT
>VZTV01068999.1:1093-15369 GCA_013400875.1 Anhinga rufa
GGCTGGATGTTGCGAGGAAGTGGGTGTACTATCTGGATACCTAGAAATGAATTAAATATAATAAAACATATTTCTTATTTGCTCATATTAGTGGTTTCACCATATCTCAAAACTTTTATTATTATAAAGATAATAGGTCAAATATTCAAAATCAATCAAGTAATTTCTTTAAACATGCACCTTAGCTATAGGTGTATAATTTTTCTGAAGCAGACAGCTTTTCCTTAGGTATTCAGATAACCACCAGACATCCAAAAGAGCCAAGGACACAGGATGCCTGACTGTGTCAGGCACAGCAAGATTTCTAACAGAACAGCACCCCAGCTGCTTGTGTTGCCTGGAAATTGTAGCTCTCTACTTTCTCACATTACTTGAGATTTCTGTCATCCTCACATTTTCTCATCCCTTTGTTCCGATTTTCTATCACAGAAAGTCAAACAGGTTATCTAGAAACCTAACCACTCCTAAGCATTCAGAGATGAGATGCTGAGCTTTCATCCTGGGTTGACGCTTCCTAGGCGGGAGGAGAGTGGGAAAGGGAGCAGGAGGCTCTATAATTTGCAGATTATTTACACATTGGACCATAATGGTTCACTCACACCAGTTGCAACCCATTACATCATGCTGCTGCCACATCTGAACACTAATCCTGCATGCTAAGAGTCCTCCTGTGTTTGCTAATGCCAGTGTAGTAGCTTAGCTGCCTTAAAAAATAAACAAAAAAGATCACTTGCTTGTAATTATGTCCCAAACTAGGGAAAAAAACATGTAAGTATACAAGGTCAGTAAAGTTCATTTTCCCTTTGAACTTCTAGGATTCACAGGTGGAGCTTAGAAACAAACACAGCTAAGTTTACCTTCAATCCCTGGATACATTTCCACATACTGACACTTTTCAGCAAAAAAAATTCTTAGGGTGAATCTTGTCTCTGTGAATTCAAAGAGAAGGTGGGAACAACAGTAATAGATTTTAATTACTGTCTAGTGTCATTACATTCTTTCCTCCTATAATTAAAATCTAATGAGAAGTGGACCGCATTCTGTCAAATGAACTGAGAAAACGGCACTTGAAGCGGGATGAGTGGCAAAGGACCAAACAAAATCCGGAACCGTTGGGCAGAAAGTCATGTCACACATAAAGAAATTTCATTTGCTTGGATGGCTGTAATGATTCATCTCATTTTGCAGGAGTTGCATCAGCTGTGGTTGTCATTTCACACAAACATAAACGAATTCCAGTTCTCTTCCCCCTGCTCACACAGGAAATCAAGGTGTTTGATGTCAGACGCATTCACACACAGACCTACATGTTACTCTTTAAGAACAGAAAAAAAGAGAAAATCTCCTCCCATCCCTTGCCCTCCTCCCTGCTGTGCAATGTAGTTAGGATTCATCCTTTGGAATATAAATTGAAAACCAGGCTTGCAGCTATCTGAATCCCAGAGATAATCTTATATAAATGGACTATAGTGTAAGCTTTGTCAAAGTCTTCATACTGGTTTACCTCATTACATAATCAAACTATAATCACGGCTTAGAAATGGATATTTAGAATTGGGGTGAAATCCCTTAGTAGAGTTGCTGTGCCGTATCAGCAATGACCATGAATTGCCCCATTCTTTACGTAAAGCCCAGACAGGGTGAGTGCCAGCAGTCAGGTAGAGAATGGCACCGCTTCGGAGTGCTTCAAGCCTGTTGTGAGCAAATATCTACAATGCGACGGCAGATTTTGTTTCTTTCTTTGCCCTAAAGGCTAAACATTCACTGTGTTTTATTTCACATCATGACTTCCCTATGACACAACAGTGGTATTTTGCTGCTAAACCTTAGAGGGAAAGAGATTGTCGAGCATTTTTGAAAAGGAAATGACTTAATTATTTTTTTAAACTGTCTGGCCCTTACGCAGTCTAAATATGAATCAATGAGAGAAGAAAAAACTGGGAAGGACAGAAACAATGAAAAGGGCATTTGGCAAAGGATGAGATAATGAGAAGGTCTCATGGTCAGATATCTAGGGGACAGTGTTCTTTCTGATTTTGCCTTTTCCCCAGACTTTTCATTTCTGGCTGTGGACACCAATAAATCTCATACATAACAGCTTATGATCAGCACTGTGATCAAATTTCTGTCCTATCGTTATGAAAATTCACTCATGTGCCCGGTGATCAAATACTTCAGCTGAAATTATTTTCCTGTGGTATATGTAAAAACTTATTGCCCTGGAGGAGCTAATATCATTGCATCATGTGATAAATGACCAATTTTAGAAGTACTGATTCCTTAGGACTGAACTAGTCAGACTTAAGAACTTTCTGATATATTGGAAGAAGAAAGAAACCCATCAAAAATAGGTCACTTTAGATTTTATACAAGAGAATAATTTGAATAGGTTAAACCTGAATCCTCACAGAAAATTGTGTGTTTAGAAAAAGTATGTTTCCCTCATACCACCCTAACAGTGCAAGACTGAACCACATTTTCAGGCTGACTCAGTACCCTCACCAAGACAGTAAATGCCAGCAGAATTCCAAATACAGACCCTGTCAAGGCAAGAAAAGAGATGGGGACAAAAGCCAAATGAAGATGGATCAGGACAAATACACCAGTCTTAAACTATTTACATGATCTTTCATCCTGGGTTAGAGCTGCACTGTACAATGTAGTCCACAGTCTGACACTGGCCTGATTTGGGAGAGAGGTCCGACTCGGGTCTCCCATTCTCCCCTTTTCCTGCCTTTGCTGGGGGCAGTGATCTGCATCCAGCCACTGCTGAGCAGAGCATACGCCAAAGCTCTGGTACCATCACCTGTTTTGATACAAAAGAGAAAAAGCTTTGTCCGTATTTTACCATTCCTTGTTATTTTACTTCTCCACATTTTACCATTCCTTGTTATTTTACTTCTCCACTTGTAGCATTTTTGGGTAACCCTCCTGCCCTCCAGTGTGCCAGAAGTGGCAGAAGGGCACACAAGGTGAAGGAAATCAGTTGTTTTACAGGCATTGCCTGACAAGCTTACCAACTAGTTATTATTTATTTTTACAGAATATCTGTATAAAAATGGAATCAAGCCTGACTCTTTTCTAAAGAAGGATGCATTTAGGATCCTTTTAGTCCCATTTGATATTATTTTTATAGTCAGTACCGGTCCAGTAGGTTGCCATTTTAAGAGCTAAAGAAAATTAGAAGTTCATCTGGATTCAGCAGGATTTAGGTATGTAGTTCCAGCCCAGAAATGTAAGGCACTGAATTAATAGATAGCAAGATGTAATAATGCCAGCTGTAGAAAAATAACAGATGTTTTTCACATGTTCTAGAAATCTGAATATTGCAGACTTAGCCAATAAACCCTTTGGGCCTGGGATCATCTGGTTTTATGTGTGGGTACCTCATGAAACAAACTGGTCAATGGTTAAAGCCTTTCAGTTCTGTTAAAATATTTTAGACATTTTTAAACCTTTTTTATTTTTTCAAATTCATTATGAGTGTCTTTTTTTTTTTCTTTTTAAACAGTTCATTCAGAGTGAGAGTTTACTTAAAGTACTGACAACAGTGAACTTAGGACAAAGCTCCTACCTTAACGGAAGTATTTATAGAAATCATATGTTACTATTTTAATGGTATTGCTATGTACCGTGACTAAAACCAAGAAAATACACCTTTTCCATTAAACTACTATTTACCTGTTCATTTAAAAAAAACAAACAACAGCTGTGAACTCTGCCTAACAGAAAACGAGACTGTTGGCGATGTTAACAGTAAAAGAGAGGGAGAACAAGGATGTATCTATCAGTTATTTATGAGGAAAAGAAGATAAATTCTGCTACCACAGTTGTTTTTCATTAACAATTTATGCAGTTTATACTCATTACTTGTACCACAAAGGTGATGTTACTTTGGTAACATTTCTATCGTACAAGAGCTGGCTTAGCTCCTGTGAGCGCTCCCCATTAACAGAGCCATAGAAGTCAGTTATGCCATTTGAGTGTTTGTATAAACACTCCATGGGGAGAATAATTAGAAATTTTTAAGATTCGGTTTTCCACTGGCAGACTTGCAATCTTTTCTCATTTCTGTTCTGAGGTGACAGTGCCCTCCTGTGGCACAATTTTTTTTTTAATTTGCTTTTTTCCTATGTATACTCTGTCCAGAAAGATGAACTTTGAATAGATGAACTATGGCTTTCCCATATATAAACAAGTTATTTATTTATGTACTTGTTTACATGAGTTAATTTTGAGAAAAGCTTCCATTTCTATCTATATTTTCAAACGGTTCTCTAAACAAATCTTTTAAGAGTTCTTGCTCTCTTCTGTACAGTTTCTGTGTAAAATTAGGAGAGAAAAACCCCTTGGAAATCTGGACAGCTGGTGCTGTCTGGGTCTGTACGAACTGTGTGGCTGCTATTGGCCGTGCTAACAAAGTCACGCCTGTTCTTACCATATAAACAGTGATCTACGTTAATCCTAGCTGCTAGTCATTTGATCAGTCCTTAAAGAACACATGATAGCCTGCAATTTTGGGAGAGTTTGACTCATACATTATTCTTCTCCTCTTTTGTTTTGGGGTTTTGTTTGTTGTTTTGTTTGGTTTTTTTTCTCAGCAGTTTCACAAATCCCTCTAGTAGAGGAAAACTTCAAGTTTTAAAAAGATATCATAAAGATATTTGGTAGTGTTTTTCTCCCAATTATTGATTCATCATCATTATTCTCCTATACAATTTATTTTCTCCACAGATTTTTACATTTTAGGCATACAACGTGCTAAGTTATAAACATTATCAGAATTACTAAAACAGACATTGATTTTCATACTCCTAAACACTGGCAAAAACATTTAAGGTACCCAAATCCTGTTCAGACACTGGGATAGAACACATCCAGTTCCTGGGGGAGAATTGCTCCACAATGAAGCTCCCTGACACTGTGAGGAGCTCACGTGCTGTACACTTTCAGCACACAGAGACAATTCTGGAGATTTTAAGTAGCTGACGGTGTAATGGAACACATAAAGGTTAAGAACAGAGCCACCTCTACCATCCATCTGGTTTTGCTGCACCCTTCAGAGTGGTGTGTAGTTTTGTAAGAAACAGGTAGCACGGAGGTAGTCAGAAGAAAGTCTTCGTATAAACTCTCAAAAAACTTCTTATGTCTATGGACACACGTCCATGCGCGCATTGGTTGTTTTCCAAAGCCTTTAACTTGGCCATGAAAGATTTTCACAGAAATGCCAACATGCAATTAGCCCTTCACCTAATTGAATTTCCCTGTTCAAAACTCCATATATATTTAACAGAAATGAAATACTGAATTTTCTTCACTCCAAAACTGTCTATGAGAATGAACTGAAATGACGCATAGAAATAACTTGACCAGGTGGCTAACAAATAATTTTTGAAGCTCTTCTGCAGTTCTTTTAATAATTTGAATCTGGCAGTGTTTTAAACAACAGAAAACAGACTCTTATAATAGTGTGAGACAATCTCAGCTATAAGTGTTGCTACCTGAACTATAATTAAGACAGCAATTTCCTGTGATGTTAGAAAGCTGTTCTTTTCTCTAGCATTTGTAGTAGCTTCCAAATAACTTCTGAGTACAAATTAGAGGCTTGTTTCCCCAGTACCTTACACAGTCACTTAAACATGCATAAAGACAGTACTAATGGGTATAATTTCCCATTCACTTCGCACAGGTATAAATGATTCCACAACCGGCAAGCAATGAAGGATCACACCCACTGTGCTGATTAAATCAGTTAAGTGCAGTGTACATTCCCCCTGGCTATGCTTCCTGGCATGACTAATTCCTCCTATTGAACCTTTGGGACTTAGGCCAGGATGTATGCACAGATGGTTCCTCAGATCAGGAATTCACTTCCCCTACTGTCTAACAGAGCCCGAATCCTGGTGTTCAAATCACTATATCACACAAGTGTATGGTAGGAAGAGCTTCCCAATTTCCAAAGTTCACATAGACCGCTTTGAGTCCATGTAAATCAGGATGGCACAGGACTGTAAGAAATAAAACCTTTTGTAAGGGCTTACTAAAGTCATGATCACTGGATATTGATGGTACACATCTCCTTTTCAAAATATCTCCTACTCTAGACATGACTTAAGGCCCACGCACTTTCTCTCTGTGCAGCGGGGATTATTGCCACCAAGAGAAACCTTCCACTTCCCAGTCAGATTAGCAGTATGAAGACAGTGTGGCTTGAGTCAGAATCTGTTCTGCGTCTCGTGATCTTCCAAACATAATTGGCAGGAATGTGCACTTAGTAGAAAACCTCATATGAGTATTTATATGTGAGGATAAACATGATCTGCATAGCATTTTCCCGAGGGACTGCATTCTGGTTTAAATATATGTCACTGAAAAAACTGATTAACTGGTATCGTATCTTCAGATGAAGGCGGCTATGTCTACGTATCTATATATACAAACATAGACGAATACAGAGGAATGAAGGGGGGAGCGGGAGAGGGAGGGAGGGAGGGAGAGATTAGGTCTAAATATATTAAGGATGACTTACTATGCTCTTCAATGTAATAAGATTATTTTTTTCCAGTGAAATTTTATATTTCTTTAAAAATTGAAAATTATCTAGGTATTATTTTCTAGACATATGTAATAGTTATATACACCTTATAATGGGTGGCGGGACTGTGAGGTCTCTGGTAAAAGGCTAAGTAATCCAAAATCTTCTAATTAGGGTGCCAAATGTTAAGTACTTAAGTATGTTGTCTTACAAAGATACTGCTAGGTTGCATTATCATTCACTTCTAGAAAAATCCAAAAGTGTATTAGCCCTCCAAAAAGCAATCTGGCAGTGTGAGAAGCTTTCTTGCTGCAGTAGACAATACTGGATAAACAAGAGCCAAAGCTCTGGGAAAGAGGATGAAGTAATAATGAAAAGATTATCAATTTGCCAAGTGAGGGCTAATGAATGACGCTGTGCGAAGGATCAAGTGTGGCCTTTTTTTACTAAAATAATGTCTTAGTTTGACAGCTTCATGCAGGCATCATACCAGGAGTCAAAAATCACCTCAGGCACAGAGATAATCTGAAAATAACAGAGTATTTAAACTGGTCCCAGCTGAAGAGCAGAGAAGTCCATGAATAGAGTCAGAAAAAACATATGTGGATAAAAACAGGGCTGGGGCAAGTTTCCATCACGAAAGGTGTGATTAAAGCAAAGTACCGTCAAGTCCATGATCCAGAGAGAGCTTAATGCATTTTATGGTTTGGATGTACGTGTTATGACAACTGATACTAGGTCCTAAATTGTGCATATTTGGTCCTGCATTAATTTGTGTGCTCAGAGTACTTTTCTTATTCAAAATCTCAGAAGGCCTGCTGGTATATCAGTCCAACATCACTTAGGTAAACTAGGCAATACCAGCAAGATGCTTCCCTGGACCTGGACCACTTAGTCCTGTCTTCCTTAATGCTTTATTTACAATTTTTCATATTACTGTCTGCCAGAATAATTCTGTGGACTTTGTCTAGAAATATCAGGAGCTGATACAGTGTTTCCTATGGATCATTCTGGACTGGTTTGGATTTTCTTACACATACATCCATTAGGAAAGAGTCTTTGCATAAAGGAAGGTACAATAACATTTGTGAGGGTTGAATAAAATCTAGAACAATTACAGCACTTTTAAACTTTTTGGAACACGTTAGCAGCAATGTGCTATTTCTAAACATAGATGCCTAAGAAGTAGAGTATTGTCGTGGTTTAGCCCCAGCCGGCAACTAAGCACCGGCACTAAGCTGGCAACCACGCAGCCTCTCGCTCACTGCCCCCACCCCTGTGGGATGGGGGAGAGCATTGGGAGAGCAAAAGCAAGAGAACTCGTGGGTTGAGATAAGAACAGTTTACTAATTAGAATTAAAAAAAAAAAGGCAATAATAGTAATGATAATAACAATGATTAAGATAATATAATATAATAAAAAGTAAAACAATGAGGGAGAGAAACGAAACCCGAAAGGAAGTAAAAAAAAAACAAACCCAAAACCCCACAAGTGATACAACCGCTCACCACCCGCTAACCGACGCTGCCAGTTCCTGAGCCGCGATTGCCCACACTCCCCCCAGTCCCTGCCAGCTCCCCCCAGTTAATATACTGGTCGTGACGTCATATGATATGGAATATCTCTTTGGCCAGTTTGGATCAGCTCCCTTGGCTGTGCCTCCTCCCTTCCCGGCTCCTTGTGCACCCGGCAGAGCATGGGAGGCTGGAAAAGTCCTTGACTAGTTCAGCACTGCCCAGCAATAGCCAAAATATCAGTGTGTTATCAGTGTTATTCTCATACTAAGTCCAAAACACAGCACTGCACCAGCTACAGTGAAGAAAATTAACTCTATCCCAGCTGAAACCATGACAAGTATTAAAAAAAAAAAAGCAGATATAAAACACTTCCACCTGGAGCGCCTCCAGTTTTTGTAGCAAATGCTCCGTGACAGGACGCTGCTTTTGCTCTATGGAAATGTATTGTCCTCTGAAGTGCATCTTCAGGACGACAGAGAATTCAAGTTATGTTTCATTGCTGCTGAATGGACTGAGGCCTTTACAAGTTGGTTAACATAAATATTTTTATTTTAAAGTAATGCATAAACTATTGTAAAAATGTTACTGTAATGACTTACCATATAAAAACCCCTCCTCGCGTTAAGGGAACAATACACACAAGTCTCCGTGGAGACCAGATGATCACCACCAAGCTTTCTAGAAAAAACACAATAAAACAATGCATGTGGAAAAGGTCTATAAAATGGAAGGACTGAGTCTACTCTCTCTCTATACACATATATGTAGGTATTCATATGTTATCCACACGACCATTTGGCTTGGTCTGCATACAGTGTTACTGAACAAAGAAAATGCATGAAGTCTTTGCAGTATGCTTTGGTCTAGGTCATCTCCATTTATCTGTATTTTCTCAGCACAGGATGTAGATTTGACTCAAATAAACAAATAAAAGATCCTACAAGGCTAGAACTACCAAAGCAGTTGGGCAAAAAGACCTGTCCAAGTACAGGACAGAAAATATGGAGAAAGTAGATACCTAGGATCTGATATATCTGTACAGCTACTGCAAGAGTCTCCAGCAGCTGCAGCTTCAGAAAAAGAAGTGACAACAGAAAGAAAATATCTGATTTTTTAATTTCATTTTTAACCTGATTTTTTGTACCTTTTTATATTTTCATATTACGTTCAGGTTTATAGTTCACCTCTTCTGGTAACTTTTTGTCTCATTAAAGTCATGTAATTACACTGAGCATGAAAGCAGCCTTCTCCTTAAAACTGTTCGCATGGAAGTAATACAGCCACTGCTTAAAGTAACCTCTGCGATAGTATAGCAGGAAACAAAACCCCAATTTTGAAATACCAATGCTATTAATAGCATATGTGAAGGTGAATGAATAAAAAAGTTAATTCCCAAAATTGACAAAATAATCACTTCTCAGGAATTTAATACATGATCCAGAGAGATGAAGAATGAGTCATACTGTAATTTTGTGGCTTCGGTTTTACAGTGTTCCTGATCAGTGGTGGTTTTTTGCTTCTGGTTTGTTTTGTATATGAAGGACATACACATATATAATGCAAACTTATCTGTGAATTAAGGGTACAATCAGACTGTAGTTATTAAAATTGGTTGCTCATATTCAGCCATATCTCCTTGTAAACCACACATATATCATTTGTTTTTTAAGTTTTTGGTTCAATTATAACATAATATAATTAAATTAAAACCAATTAATCCCTGGGATATGGAAGTTCACATTGAAAAATGTAATATAACAAAGAAGCACCGGCTGAAAAGTGATCTCTGAAATTTCTTCTGTGACCAGGTTCAAAGGGATTATTCTGGGGGAAATTAAAATTTTAATTATGCCTGAAAACAGAGAACTCAATGTTAACTAAAGGTACTGATCTAAGCAGAATACACATTAGCCACAGAGTCTCTTTGATAACGCTGGCAAACTATCTCACTATAAATTTGCAAATCCTGTTCTGTTTCAGTTTGAGACTTCTCTGGCCTGTATTTCACTGAATTGCAATGAAGTCTTTTGTAGCCTGGGGTTCTGTAGTTCTTTTGCAATCAAGATTTCCCAGGAGTGCTGCAATCTGAAGTAAAGATGAGAACTAGGGGTTTTTTTAGTTTAGAAAAAATGCATCAAAAACTGAAGCTTTGCTGTACTCCTGAATCCAGATGGAATTTACTTAATAGTTTCAGAGGGGAAAAAACCTGGAAAAAGGATCACAAAACTATTGAACGGAAATGATGTGTTATGCACACCAGAGTAACAGAGCTATAGCCTGGCTTTTTGGGGCACTTAGGAGATGTGGGTTCAAATGCTTTTAGAGGAAATAATACAACAGAAGATCTGCAAGCAAATAAAAAAATTAATTATTGACACAGTAGTCCTGAAGAATAGTTGAGAGCATGAATAATTTAGAAAGTACATCTAAAAGCATGCATTATTTGAGAACAGAGCTGAGAGCATGTTAACGGGGACAGCATGGTGACTGGAGGTTTGCTGGACCACCACCACTCACTTCAGTTGGTGTAAGAGGACTATACCAGGCATTTGCAAGTTATGAGGAATGACTTAGGTAGAAAGAAGCCTGCTGTGCTATGCAAGGGAGGTTACCCTTGAAATCTCAAAGTACAAGTCACCTAAGTGAATCTGGAAGACTGTTTACTTTCACAGTGTGGAAAAATCCACCAGTTCTTGACCTATATCGGTGCTGAAGAAGAGGTATGTGTGTATGTGCCATCAGTATATCTGGTGAAACAGTTCAATATATATTCCCCAGACATGGAATAGGAAAATCCTAGCTATTATATAGAAATTCTATGTTGGGTTTTTAACATATTATTCTATCTCAGTATGCTTTTATTTTACAGGAGACTACGTAGTCATGTCTGTTTACTTTAACCTGAGCAGGAGAATGGGTTATTTCACTATTCAGACCTACATTCCCTGCACACTTATTGTTGTGTTGTCCTGGGTCTCTTTCTGGATTAATAAGGATGCAGTTCCAGCCAGAACATCACTGGGTGAGTTGCTTTTTCTTCCTGTTCTTATTCAAGCGTTATGATGTTTAATTGATGCCTCTGCGGATCACCAGTTTGTAAATATAAGAGGAGAGACAATTTCACACGAGCTCTCCTTGTTTAGAAGGATGTAGTCATTTCCAGCACGGCCTAAACCTTATTTGCATCTCTTCCTTCTTACTATGTCAGATCCCAACTCTGAGTAGCCACCTACAATAAAAACTTTTGCATCCTTTCTGACGACAGCAGTATTTTTTGTAAACATCAAGAGGATGGGGAACGTTGCTGGATTAGAGGCAGGGATGCATTAGTTTTATTTGCTCTACTTCCACATCACAGTGACTAGCAATACAAATTAAATCAATACCAAGAAGGAATCAATCTTTCTGGCTGTTTGTGTGCCGTAGTGGTAAAAAAGGGAGAATGTAGTAGCCTGACTTCTACTTTAGGGACCAACAATCAAACGTAGCCTTCAGGCCACAAAACCAACTGAAATCCTGTACATGAAAATGTGACACACAATTAATCAGAATTAGCAATTTCTACACATTTAACAACTGTTCCACAAATAAACTAAAAGACAAAATTAACTTTGCTTGTGCAAAGCTTCTGTAGCTGTAAGAATTAGCAAAGTATAAACATTGAACTATTGAAAGTTAAACACAGTTTCGACTTCTGCATTAAATCCACACAATTGACAATCATTTTAGTTTTGCCTTCTGCACTTTCATTTCTTCACAGAGCTACAGCACAGAGCCCTGGAGTGCAAAACTAGGGACAGCGTTTTCATTCGAGAACTCCCTTGAAGGAAACACAGGAATAGAGGACCGGTGGCACCCATGACAAAGTTTTAAGTGTTTTATTGCCTTTTTCACTTCCTCTCTAGAAAGAGGTTATAAAATCTGCTTAAAAAAAAGTAGAAAATTAATAAAGGCATTCAGCTGTTATTTTAAATTTTACTTAGATATACAAAACAGACTAGTCCCTCTGTTGAGAATTAGTCTATTTGTACCGCTGAGGAGATAAAATCGGTATGAAATTTGCCATATAAAATGTGATGGATTTTAACTGTTCTGATACATTTTTAATGCCCTTCACCTCATAGTACAGGGAATGATGTTCTGAAAGGAGAAGGGATGGTGAGGCATGTCACAGTACTTCTCGGTTATAGACTAAAGTCACTTATGAAGGCCAGAAGAGATATTGCTGTGGCACAGACAGAAATCTGACCTCACAGTGTTACAATTATAAGGAGCCCTGAGAGACTCTCCCTTCCAGCTTTATATGCAAGAAGTCACGTAAATAATGAGCAGCAGATAATTTGTGTGGGGCTAGCATCTTTTGCATACAGCAAGAATGCATTCAGGCAAGAGAAAGGAAACATTTATTTCTTTACGTAGCACACATACAAATCTACACACATTTTGTCCTGAAGTTCCTGCTGGATAACATGCTTTCTTAAGAATTTTCATTAATTTCTATCTCATATGATGGCTGCAAGTGCATCTCTTACTGACACTGGTGTCATTACCCTGCAACTAAAAATAAGCAAAACTTATCCCAACAGCACACAAAGTTTAAGATTGGTCTTGAGGTTGCTTTGAAGAATGGAGTGAAGTGATTTTTGTTCTCACTCTGACACAAGTTCTCTTCTCTCTAGGTCCGTATGTCTGAGCACACAAACCCTAAAACTAAATTTCTCAATTAAAAATAAATAAAGGCCCCCTAGAAGTTAAACTACAAAATAAAAAACTAAATTAAATTTCTTAGAATCAGAATCCATCTAACTAAAGCTTTCTGCAGAGCAGCACTTGCAGCAACCATGCAGAAACGTTTCATACCCCATGTTAGTCCTCGAAGTTCTCATTGAATTCACATTTCACTGCTGGGATGTGCTCTTTAATATCTTTGCTATATGTTTGAACTCCAGGCATATTTCAAAACCAGTCAGGGAGAGATAACTGGCAAAATCAGTTTGTAACTTGAAGTAATAATATTTCCGTTGTTTTCTGTCTATCTGCCAGGTATTACAACTGTCCTGACAATGACCACCCTAAGTACAATTGCTCGTAAATCTCTTCCCAAAGTCTCCTATGTGACAGCAATGGATCTTTTTGTGTCAGTCTGCTTTATTTTTGTTTTCTCTGCACTGGTGGAATATGGAACTTTGCACTATTTTGTCAGCAACAGAAAGCCAAGCAAGGATAAAGACAAAAAGAAGAAAAATCCAGTATGTATCTTCCTACCAGCAAGGTCTATAATTCAATTAAGTTTTCTGCGAGAGCATTTAAATCCCTCTATGCTTGTACTTTCTTTTCAGACTTTGCTATTACATATATACTCTTCCTTTGTATTAATAAGAATGCAAACATTCACCTTGAGAATGAAAAGCTTATATCTTACCGTTGTCTGGATGCCAGAGAAACTAATTTCTTAGGATAAGGATCCTTTTAATCAAAATGTTCTGCAAATCACAACTAATACCCAAGCCATTATTTATGTCACAGAGCGAGCTCTTGCCGTGACCTTTCTAGAAGAACTGCCTGTTTCTCTGTCTTAGCTTCAGCAGTATTCTCTGCCATTAACTTATGTCCGTATTATTGACATGACTGGTTTTCTTATTATCAGGACTATGGTTAAACTTGTATATTCAAACTATGGAGTGTGCTTTTTCTAATTTCCCCTTAAGCATCTCTTTCCTTTTCATTGTTTCCTTATCTTCTTTTTCTTCTATTTCTTACCTCCTTTATCTACTTCTCTCCCTTAGAAAGTGATTTGGCTAGCAGTTTCCAGTGTTACTTATGGATGCATGCTACATAATAATAAAAAAAATGCATGTAGTAGCCACAAAAAAAAAATCCTGTAAATACCCTCAGTAGGTGTTTGGGGTTTTGCACAGATAAGGAAAAAATTTGTTGCGTATTTTGCCCAGGACAAGTTTATCCTTGCCTTTTGCACATGAGCTGAAAAGTCTGTTGTCTAGAATCTCTGCGGTGAAAAGAATTAGTGTAAAATCTTAGAGGGAAGAGTGGCCCAATAGTCTACAAAAAAACCCAAATATACCTGTGAAAAATGTGAAGAACAAGTGTTTTACATTAATAGAGACTATTTTCAAATAGTCCCTTTTAGTTATAGCATATAGCACAAACAGAATGTAGAAACAATAGTAATTAAAGAACCTTTTATTACACATTTTTCTGTAAT